>SZWC01004407.1:42857-69276 GCA_023375785.1 Penium margaritaceum
GACCGCCGCTGCTGCTGTTGGTGCTGATGGTGCTGCAGCTGCTGCTGCTACTGCTGCTGTTGCTGTTGCTGCTGCTGCTGCTGCTGCTGCTGTTGCTGCTGCTGCTGCTGCTGCTGCTGCTGCTGCTGTTGCTGCTGCTGCTGCTGCTGCTGCTGCTGCTGTTGCTGCTGCTGCTGCTGCTGTAGCTGCTGCTGCTGTTGCTGCTGCTGCTGCTGCTGCTGCTGCTGCTGCTGCAGCCGTGTGCTGCTGCTGCTGCTGCTGCTGCTGCGGGTGCTGCAGCTGCTGCTGCTCGTGCTGCGAGTTGCAGCAGCTGCTGTGGCTGCTGCAGCAAATGCTCGCTGCAGCTGCAGGCGGCTGCAGCGAGCTGCGGGGGTGGGGGCATTTTTTTGTTGCGCTTTTTTTTTTTTTTTTTTTTTCCTTGTCACAGCGGGCAGCAACCCGCTGCCTGCTGCGAGCAGCGGGCTGCTGCTCACACAGCAGCAGCGAGCTGCTGCTCGCTGGCAGCAGCGGGCTGCTGCTCGCTGCTCGCTCGCTGCGAGCAGCGGGCAGCAGCAGCCGCGGCTGGCAGCTGCTGCTAGCTGCTGCTGTTGCTGGCGGCTGCTGCGGCTCGCTGCAGCAGCTGCTGCAGCCCGCTGCTGCTGCTGCACGCTGCTGCAGCTGCTGCGTGCTGCGGCTGCTGCCTGCTGCTGCTGCGGGCTGCTGCTGCTGCTGCGAGCTGCTGCTGCTGCACGCTGCTGCTGCGAGCTGCTGCTGCTGGGGGTGGTGCCAGTCACTGCACCTGGGTGGCGTCGCCGCGTGCGTCGTCGCCCACAGAAGTCAGACGCCGCCTGCCGCTCACCTCCTCGCGTCACGCGTGGGGGTCAGTGCTGCCGAAAAAATTTCGGCAGCATTTCCCCTGGCCCAGTGGCCGTGGGAAAAATTCTGACTCCGCCACCAGGAGGGTCAATGCTGCCGGAAAAAATCCGGCAGCATTTCCCCTGCACTGGCGCGTATGGGGGTCCGCCGGCGTTGTCTGGCACCTGTTCGCCAGTCTTCTGCTGCTGCTGCTACGCTCTGGCTCTGATACCAAAATGGAAACTATGCAGCGTGTTGGGGCAGCAGCGTTGTTGATGCAGCGTGCGGGCTTCCACGCTCGTTGCTTAGGTCAGCTGCCCCCTCAGTCTGCTGCTCTAGAGTCTAAGTCTGGGAGCTCTGGGTTTTGTTACTCAGAAACGCGCGCGCCAGAGTTAGCGTCAGAAAGCAGCTGAAAACTGACAATGACTGATTAGGAATGAAGAATGAACAACAATGGGAGACCCCTCCAAGTTCTAGGCCCCCCCCAGCTCTGTAGAGCTTGTTACTCAGTTCAACAGCCAATCAGAAAATAGCTCAGTTCAGGCTGGCAGGTTTTCTCGGTGAGGCCTGCCAGGCAGCCGACAGCCCAAAACCCGGGCGTCGTCCGTTTTGCCTGAAAACTGGACCATACCATAATACCGCCGCTGCGAACGCAGCCGTGCGGTCAGAATCTGCTAGAAAAATAGTAGCGAGGAGTTATGGCAGCCTAAACACAGATAGTGCCTACAACGGTTTGTGCTGCCAAACAGGGCCATGCAACATGCAACTGGGACCCTAGGCAGTGCATGACGACGCAGACGCAATAGGACGCGCTGGACGCATGCAAGCAGCAAATGCGGTGTCAATGACCGCCGACAGCGCGACCGCCGAGGAGGCCTGCCGATGGAGCTGAGCGCGTCGCCTGAGAGAGGAGGCTCCAGCGAACTGCGAGAAGACCTCAGCGTACGTCGGCTCCACCGGACGACACTCCATCAGCGCCGCGTCTCGCCGTCAGTCATCTGCACGCCGATGTACACAAGCCGGGAGGACACAACAGAGCACAATGAGAGATATGCAAAAACCAACACATGTCTCTCCAATAACCGACGCACCAACACTAGAAGACAGAAATGAGATTGCCAGGAAGCTTCCTAACACGCTTGCCACTGACTAGGCGTCAGCGCTCAGTCAGCTCGAGGCGTCAACACAGGTCGGACGCGAAACGGCAAGGTTTGGCTAGGCGACACAGAGTGTCAAACGTGCTTCCACAAATAAAACACATGCGGAGAGAGTTACAACAATGAGCAACAGCCAACTAAATAGTTGTGAGGCCTGGTGCGCAGCCAGGGATGCGTTTGGTTGTGCACTTGGCGCAACTTGCGTAAAACTACGCACACTGCCAAAACGGCCCAGCCGAGGCTAAAACACTCGCTCGGTCATAACTACCTACATAGGCGTCAGAACGACACGTCGTTTGAACCAGAACGACTAGTACGGTGAGCCCGACATGTCCGTAACATGTAAGGCATGTCTCCTCGTGACCCGGGAACATGTCTTCGGGTACCTGGGTCTCAACCGACGAGCAAGGTACATAACTAAGCGCCGGACAACACGTCACGAGCTCCCGATATGCATACACCGTTTCAAGGCTCTAGGTCTCCACATCGCATTGGTACGATCCACCAAGTGCGCGGGTCTCGACGAGAGCCACCTCAGGTCTCCTCGTGACCCTGGAACATGTCTCCGGGTGCCCGTCTTGACCACCGAAAAAATTCTAGCAGCTACATACTTACAAACCTAGATGTCGGAACACAACAAATGCATCACATGAACAATCTCATAAGTGATAATGAAGTCTCGGGATCTCTAAAAGTCCTGTGATACCACAATCGTTGTGTGGAGCAATGTTGGCTCAAAGCCCATAGAACAACACTCCCCCTGGGCCGTAGAGCCCGACAATGCGACACCTGTAGCATGAGACACACATCTACATACCAAGTACATGGTCTCAAGGTGCTAGGTCTCCTCGTCACACCAGCAGATGCCACCAGGAATGCGGGTCTCGACCACCACCACCTCGACCCATGTCAACCATAACGTAGGAGTACGTCCATCTTCTGTGCACAGGGAGGCGTCGGCTGAAAGCACACACACACCAACACTCCCCTTGTGTGGTGGAGCCTGAAAGCACGAGGAAGCTCATAGCTGTGCACAACACCCCCCCTAAGGAGGGAGCACGGCTCCCCCATGGCCATATATACCTGCATATCAACAGCAAGGGTGAGAAGGACGCTGGTGGGATGTGCGCACACGTCGCCTCACCCCATGGCATCGTTGATACTGTCGTCCTCGTCACTTTCGTATTCGTCATCGCTTTCGTCACCCACTACTGTGGCTGGTGCAGCGCTGAGAGCCTCCTCCACCTGCATCACCTGTTGTATGCCTGCCATCTGTTGAGCTGCACATCGCCACGCGGACTCTGTAGCATCGAGACGTGTGTACAGCTCGTCGAGTTGTGTTGCCGCTGCCGGCCGGCCGACTGCATCTGCGTCATGCAGATGGTCAGTCGCGGAACGAACTTGACGGTGGACCTCGATTGCGTGCTTGTCGGCAAGAGCCACTGCCTCCTGCAGCCTCGCTGCCTCATCGCGTGGGTCAGCCCTCGAATCATCTGTCGCATGGCCGCCAGCTGCTGGTAGGGCGTCGACACAAGAACACATGTCGGCATCTGCAGCGTCTGCATCTGCACAAGGCGCTACTGCGGAGGCAGCGACTGTTGCTGACACACCTGTCACTTGGTCGTCGACCGCTGGCCGGACATTGGCATCCTTCGGTGAATCTGCCTCTGCCGCATCGTTGCCGTCATTGGGAGCCAGTACAACGTTGTGGGACTCCACCGAACCCCTGGTACTCCTCCGAACCCCTGGTGTGAAACCAATCATCCACCGGCTGCTGAATGTCCGCCCGTCCCCGACGTGCATCCTGTAGAGACCTCTTAGCTGCCTTGAGACGTGTGTGCTCATCCTCCACACACTCCTCGGTAGCCCGTCGTGCTGGAACATCCACAGTGTAACAACGACTGCTGGCCTCCCGGAGACCCTGCACGTGTGCCTCCGCTCGGGCCACGACTGCCTCCTGCTCGTCGACTGCGGAGCGTAGGCGCTCGGGTATGGGAACTGCAGCTCAGATGTGTGTAGCCGTGTCATCGGCTGGAACCGCCATGGTGTCAGGGATGCCGGTCAGGGCAGCCATGAGCCGGAGGTCCACAGCTCGCTCTGCATCCTCCACGGTAGATTCACCCGTAGGAGTGACTGCTGTAGGCTCATATGATGCTACGGACACAACCGCCACTCGGCTGCCAGCAGTGTGGACCACGGTAACATCTGCTTCTACACGGGTCATCGCTACTGAAGCATCCACTGATATCGCCTCCTCCAATTGTTGGTGCAAGTCCGACAACCTCCACACTGCACTGTGTAACGTCCACTCAGCAGCCTCGAGGCGCATGTACACATCCTCGATGTCTCCTAGCGCTACTCGACAACCCGCAACGTCTGCGGTGCTCCAATGTGTGCTCGTTGCACGCAACTCAAATGTGAGGTCGTGTAGGTGCCTTTCAGCATGTGCGGCTGCATCCTCCTGGTTGCGAAGCGTAGAGTGTAGGCACTAAAGCATAAGGGCCGGCTCGGCTGCTGGTGCATCAGCTACTACTTGAGCTGTGTCCTCCGTGACGGCTACACCTCCATAGACAGTTCTGGCAATGGTGCCGGCCATAGCGGACGTGCTGGCAACCTCGAAGTCTCCTACCTCTCCGGGTGCCCCCTCTACATGTGTACCTAAAATGGTTGATGCTGTGGCTAAGGGAGAGTCTATCCCTGTTGTAGCCATACTGGCTGCTGCGGGGGCGATGATCATCGTGTTGTTTGCACCAACAAGGGCATCCACTACCGGTGTCCCATCTATAGCAGCGACGTCTACTGCTGCTATTGTCACGACGTCGGTGGCTGCCAGCACCCCCACTGCCCAGACGTCTGCTCCACATGTGTCGGCTGTCACCACCACTACTCCTGTTATCCCATCCAATGCTGCTGCCACACCTGCCTCTGTGGTCGTGGTCTCCGCTACGTCAACTGCAGTATCCATCTCCATCTCCATCTCTACGTCTGCCTCGAGCTCTGCGTCGGACCACTCGTCCGCCTCCGACTCCGCGTCGCACCACTCCTCGAATGACTCGTCCTCACTGAGAGGGCACTTTCATGCAGCACTGTCTGTAGCATCCTTCGTGCACTCCCAGGAGGTCATCAGCAGACACTCCATCTCCCCCTTGACCGACACACCGCAAGAAGTTGAGAAGAGGTGCCATACCAACCCTGCCACCGGGGACGAGGGAGTAAGCTCCACGGCAGCGTCTGCCGCTACTGCTACTGTAGCTGTGTGCTGGGCACGTCTAGCCAAACGTGTCTTCCGTTGCCTCATGTGCCAAGTATGAGGGCGAGGAGCGTGAGCTGAATGCACTATCATAGAAGCGGAGGGATCAGATGTCGGGATGATTCTGACTGACTCTAGAAGAGAGTAGAGGGCGTCAGATGTAGAGTTAAGGTCGGGAGGCGTGGCACAGTTAGGTGACACCACTGCCGGAGGTGAGGATGGCGAAGAGGAGCACGTGGGTTTCTGCAGCGGCATGGTGGCAACAGCCCACTGAGAGACCACATGGTCTGTGAGCTGTTGCACCATGCGCTTTAGACCCTGGAGCTTGGCGTACAACACCGCCATAGCTCCACTGAGGGGTGCCACGGTATCGACCGACAACGTCTCTGAGTCAAATGGTGAAGAAAAAGGGCGGGACCGTATCCAGGGCGGTCGCCACCCGGCAGGACGCTGGCGACACTAGCGCCAGCCATGGTGCTGATCGCCACAATAATAGCAAGCAAAGCTGTTAGACGCCTGAGGCGTGTGCCACGGTTGCAAATGCCACTGTGGACGCGGTGCCTGCCTCGCATGCAGTGCCTGTGTCAACCACGACGCTGGCTGCACTTCCTGTGACGCCAGTTTGCGCATCTCTGGAGCTTGGTGTGGGTGAGTGCATACAGCACTTGCTCCCGCTGGCACAAGGCCACAAGGGGACGTGGGCAATCGAAGCACAGTCTCTCTGACGTGCTGCAACGTCATCACGAGGACAACCACCACCATGGTGGTGGTACGCTGCTGTGGGACTGCTACGCGCTTGCTATGCTGTTATCGCGCGGATAACACAATGTGCGACCTCAAGTCGCCTTTGGTGCTACTACTGCTTTTGCTACTTCCTACGGCCGCCATCAACGTTAACGGTGGTCCTTGCCACACTTCCTCCAGATGGTAAAGCTGCTGGTGGTGCCGCTGCGTCTGGGGCTGCTGCTGCTGCAACGGGCGCTGTCACCAACGGATGACTGTGACTCCCGCCATATCTTTGCTGCATTTGTGATCGCCGTTGAATGCCAACGGTTGTGGCTTCAAGCCACCTTATCTGTTCTTGCGCTCCCCCCTTTTCTTCCTATTCTTTTTATGACTGATCACTTCGGTACCAGTGGGGTTTCCTCACCCGGGGTTTTTCTTGAGTGCTCCACTCGTGGACCCCCCATTGTCCTTTTTTTGTGTCTCGCTCGACCCTCTCCACGAGCAAGCTCGCTCGGTGAGCTCGCCCGTGGATGAGCTCCTCGACGCCCCCCCGCCCTTACGGGCGAGCCCGTCGTAGCAAAAAGTTGCACGCCAGCTTCGTGCTGTTGCAATGGCGATGGGGCCAGCTACACTTGCTCCCGTGGCTGCTGCACCTGCTCCTGCGCATACTACTTCTGCCAATGCCGTAGTACATGCGACGAAGCACCATTGCCGCTGCTATTACTATGCACTATTGCTGCTGCCTGCTGTTGTTGCTGTTGCTGCTACTGTCAAGTATGCGGCTACTGCCTGCTCCTCCTTCTACGTGCTCTACTGCTGCTACTACTATGGATTTCACGTGCTGCAGCTCGCCGCCACCCTGCTATTGCTGTTGCGACTGCTCCCCACCGCCATTGCTGCTACAAGCATTGGCTATTGCTCGCCACCGCTATAGCTACAGCTACTTGCAGCCGCCTCTATTGCTGCGGCTGCTGCTGAGGCTGCTGCCCTCTGCCGCTGCTGCTACAGCTGCTTTCCACTGCTGTTGTTGCTACGGCTGCTGGTGTGACTGCCGCCCTTCGCCACAACTGTTGTAGTTGCTTGCCTCTGCCACAGCTACGGCTACTCACAGTCGCCGCTACTGCTGCGGCTGCTGCTGAGGCTGCTTCCCTCCGCCATTGCTGCTGAAATTGCTTGCTACTGCCGCAATTGCTTGCTACTGCCGCTGCTACTACGGCTGCTGGTGTGGGTGTTGTCGTCCACTGCTGCTATTATAGCTGCTCCTGCTACTTCTGCTGGTACGGCTGCTGCCCATAGCCGTTGCTGATGTAGGTTCTTGCCGCCGCTGCTGCTGCTTTGGCTTTTGTTGTTGGTGTTGCTTGTGGCTGCCGTCGCGGCCACCTGTGCCTCCACTGCTCCGCTACAATGTAGTCGTGGTGGGTCCTTATAAGATCTGCTGCTGCTGCTGCTGCTCCTATGGTTGGCTGCCGCTACTGCCACTCCTATGGTTGGCTGCCGCTACTGCCACTCACTACTACCACCGCTGCTTCTCTGCTGCACAACACAGCAAGGTGTGGCTTGTTTGCCTTGATACCAAAATGAGATTGCTAGGAGGCTTCCTAGCACTCTTGCCGCTGACTGGGCATCAACGCTCAGTCAGCTCGCAGCGTCAACACAAGTCGGATGCGAAACGGCAAGGGTTTGGCTAGGCGGCTCAAACAGAGTGTCAAACGTGCTTCCATAAATAAAACACATGCAGAGAGAGTTACAACAACGAAAAATAGCCAACTAAATAGCTGTGAGGCCTGGTGCGCAGCCAGGGGCGCGTTTGGTTGTGCACCAGGCCCAACTCACGTAAAACTATGCAAACTGCCAGAACGGCCCAGCTGAGGCTAAAACACTGGCCCGGTCATAACTTCCTGCACAGGCGTGAGAACAACATGTCGTTTGAACCAGAATGACAAATACAGTGAGCTTGACACGTCTGTAACGTGCAAGGTAGGTCTCCTTGTGACCCCGGAACATGTCTTCGGGTGCCCGGATCTCAACCAAAGAGCGAGGTACATAACTAAGCGCCGGGCAATACGTCACAAGCTCCCGACATGCATACACTGGTTCAAGGCTCTAGGTCTCCACGTCACACCGGTTCGATCCACCAGGTGTGCGGGTCTCGACCAGAGCCACCTCAGGTCTCCCCGTGATCCGGAACATGTCTCCGGGTACCCGGGTCTTGACCACCGAAAAAACTCTAGCAGCTTCAAACTCACTTTTTTTTTTTTGGTTTTTATAGATGGTCCGGGCTGAAAATACCTCCCGAAGGGCCCCCTTCCAGGAACTGCTACAATGGCAACCGCCGGTACGTTTCACTCCTTCCAGATTAGGCATCAGCTGGGTCTGGTAATACAGCTCCGTCCGAGGATGGGTTTACCATACCGCCATCATTAGGCTCCTGCCATCCTCCTTCCGTTAGTACGCGAACCATTAGTCGTGAATCCAAAGTCAATGGGAGAACACCTCCGACAGAGAGGTAGTCTTGTGCTCAGGTAAACCTAGGTGTCGGAACACAACAACACGACGCAAAAACTCTAGCCTGGAGCTGGAGGTTGCACACACTACAACAAACGCTGTAGGGACGGCAGTGAGATGCGGCAGGCAAGTAAGGGAGGACCAACGGAGCGACCTCATCAGCGAGCTTAGTGCGGTCATGAGCGTATGCGTGAAGGTGCTCCTCAACAACACGCCGAGTCTTGCGAGAAACACGCAACTCATGTTGCAGTTCTATACAAAATGGCTCGTTGTCGCCAGGCATGTCGGTAGACAACTCTGCCGACAGAAAAATTCACAGTGTTTCTCCCGTCCTGGTGGGCGTGGGAAAGTCGCAGGGGACATGTAGAAGGTCTTTGTTGCGTGCACAAGAGCCTGGTCCAAAAGATGCACCCCAGGCACAGTAGAGAGGAGACGATGGAAGATAGCACGACGTGTGATACATTGTGCAAGCATACGGGAGGCAGCGAAGAGCTGTTGGATGGATGTAGCCACAGCGACAGCGAGGAGTGAGGAGTCAATAAGAGGGATGACAAGACAAAACCCCCCTGACAGTGCGGTTGCACTCAGGTTCGACACTGATGCTATGGTGGAGAGGGTGGGGACGACAAAGGAGCAGACATCAGATGTCTCTCTTGCTGTTGCTGCAATGGCTGCTGTCATTGAGATGCGGATGGCTGATGCAACTGGGGTGACGGTGAAGGCAGCTGACGCTACTGCTGAGGCCACCTCTACGGTGGCTGTTGCTAGCTTCTGAGTAAGGTCAGCTGCCACTGCTGCTACCGGCCCAAGTGGCAGTGCAACCTCCATGTAGGCCTCAGTGGCACAACCAGTGGGGTTGGCAGCGGGTGCGTGAGCCGCACGGGGAGCAGTGGCGAGAGTGGCTGACGCTGAGGCTGTTGCGTCAATGACAACTGCTGCCACCATAGAGAAGGCGAGTGCATACTAAGCGAGTGCAAGTGGTGCCTCCTCGTTGCAATCGGCAGTTGCCATGCCAGTAGAGTCGTGGCTGCCGCACTGACTGGGAGACGGGAAGCCTCTTACTGGCTGAGGACAGTGTTGTCCCGGCGTTGGTGGTATAATGACGTGCGGCGCTGCTGGCCCGCCGTGAGTCACGTACCTCCACCACACGTGACACAATGACTCGCGCTCATCGTACTAGGAGTCCACCGAGTCTGCTCTGGAATGCTCTAACTGCGCTAGGTTGGAAGTTTTGCAACAGCTAATGCTGCCGCTAATGCCGTTGACAATGCTGATGTGGTGACAACGATGCCGCTACTGCCTTTGGTGCAACTACTGCTCTGAGCTGCTACAGCTGTTACTAAGGTCGGCGTTACTGCTACTGTCCATGATGTTGCTGCTATCGCTACAGCTGCTACTTTCTCTACAGGTGTTGTCACTACAGCTGTTGCTTGTGTTGCTAAGGCTCCTACTGCTTGGCTACTCTGGTTGTTGTTCTTGCTGTTGTCCCTATAGCCGCTGCTTCCGATGTTGTTGCATTTGCTACCACTGATGTCACTACAGCTGTTGTTGCAGCCACTACAACTGCCAGGTTGTTTCAGCTGTTGTTGCTACCGTTACAGTTGTTGTTGTTGTTTCTATAGGTTTTACTGCCAGGCTGCTTTAATGGCTGCTGCTGTCATTGAAGCTGCTGTTGCTTGACTTCTTTGGGTGCTGGTCTTGCTACTACCCCTATAGCTACTATTGCCAATGCTGTTGCAGTCAGTGCTACTGATTCTCCTATAGCTGTTGTTACGCCGAGATTTTCTAGCTATCATTGTTGTAGTAGCTACGACTACGGCAATTGCTATTACTAAGGCTGATGGTACTACTGCTGCAGCTGTTGTTGTCGTTGCAGCTGCTGCTACCCAACTGCTTCGGGTGCTGCTTCTGTTACAGCTCCTGCCACCGAAGCTATAGCTGCTTATGCTGCTTGGCTGCTTTGGGTACTGGTACTGCTATTGCCCCTATAACTGTTGTTGCCGATGCTGTTGCCAATATTGTTGCTGATGCTACTACAGTTGCTGTTGTGTCCTCTACAACTACTAGGCTGTGTCATCTGCTCGTGCTCTCATAGATGCTGCTACGACCAATGCTAATGTTGTTGCTAGTGGTGCTACTGCTGTAGCTGCTATTATCACTGTAGCTACTGTTACCTAACTACTTTGAGTGCTATATTACTATTGCAACTGCTGTGTACAAAGCTCCAGGGTCGATGCTGCTGCTGGGGAACGGTATGTGGCTGCAGCGTGACCCTCGTACTACATCCACCTTGGCTTTGAATGCCATAGTTGAGGAAATGGAGCACGTCATTGCTGCAATCCGGTTGCCACTGCAGCAAGACAACTGTGGCGGCAACGATGGGGCAGAAGCGGGCCGCGGATCTTGGTGTGATGCCGCGAGGCTCCAATTCCTCACGCTTGAATTAGGTTTTCTTGCCTCTCTCTGATACTAGTGGATGAATACAAGGGAAGCAAGGGAACAGAATATACGCATGAAGGAGACAGGTAGTGCTAGATCTGCAAGGCGGCCATGGATATGCTTGAGTCTTTTGCGAAGAGACATAGTAACAAGAAAAGCCTAGGCGAGCAAGCATGGGTTGAGGTCCCATGGTCGGGGTTTCACACACAACAAGACTCAACCTAAATTATACAGTTCCATTTTCTTGAGAGTGATGCCGGCAAAAATCCGAGAGCATTCTTCCTGGAAGGTCAAACCCGGGCTATATCAATCAGATGGACATCCCCCTCAAAAGTCACAAAACTGCACAGCACCGTCTAGAGAGCATAGTCCACTTCATGCATATCTGATGCATAAAATCATACATAAGAATATCTTGTATTTCCATGGAGGCATGAGACCAAGTCGTTGGCAGCCCGTCCATCAAGCTGCCACCATGTCTCTCCGATAACCGGCAAACGAACACCAGAAAACAGGACACCGAAAAATGCCAAGCAGCTCGTCAGTCATGTGCACGTGTGATGTGTGTGCAGCAAGCTGAGAGGTCAACATGTGTCGGTGACACCCACACCAACAGGTAATACCTCTCAAGGCCTCAAATGAATGGCACATCCACACTACACGATAGAACACACATTGTTTAGTGTCTTGTGTGGGGACCAAGGTGGTTCCTCTGGCCGTAGTGCAGAAGGGAGAAAGCCTCAATGTTGGAATGGAGCGTAGGCACAAGCAAAATGTCCAGGAGTTTTCCATTAACAACAATGGTTCCAAACATTAAGCGAGCAAGGGTGGAAGCCGAAAACTATTGGGAGAAGATGAGACCACGAGGCTTGACAAAGTGAGAGCCAGATTGCTTTAATCCAAAACTGACTGTTACTCTCGATTCTTCTTGTGGTGCTAAAAGAAACGAGCTACATATAAGGTAATGAGATGACCCTCTATGCTTGTGTGTGTGTGTGTGTGTGTGTGTGTGTGTGTGTGTGTGTGTGTGTGTGTGTGTGTGTGTGTGTGTGTGTGTGTGTGTGTGTGTGTGTATGTGTGTGTGTGTGTGTGTGTGTGTGTGTGTGCGTGTGTGTGTGTGTGTGTGTGTGTGTGTGTGTATGTGTGTGAACATTCTGTGAGGCACAACTCAACAAACGACACAGAAATCGGTTGACACATGGTAAAAATATAGTTGAAAGGATGGAAGTAGGTACAAGCAAGTCTAGATATATACCCTCTTGCACATACACGCATAAAAAAATGCACGAGTAGAAACAACTGGTGGGAAAATAGCAACAAAATGTCTGCAAGCTCCCAAAGAACAACTACTTTCAACCCGGTAACTCAAAATATGCCTTGAATATTCGTGGCTCTGCTGTCACTGACATGGCAACTTAGTCTTGCCAGCTCTCTGAGTCAAATGACTGAGTTAGCTGACGCACTAGCATGAAAGGTAGGTGCAAGAAGAGCAAGAGTTTGGCTAGGCGATACGCAAATAGTCTCATAAGCTTCAATAGCTTCAATGTTCAGAGAGAAATGAAAACTGGCAAGTACACAAAACAAATACTTGACACGGCTTACAGCAGGTGAGGCGCTCGGTATTATCATTTTGTCCAGAAGCCCAGCCCAAAGCAAGTCTTATTGTTGTATCTCAGTGCATACGCATCTGAATGGATCAATGTCTGAACCTACGGATGCGTAGTCTCAATCCAGATGCAATGATTTTACTCATGCATGGGTCTAGCATTCACCGGTAGACATTGAATGAAAAGAACATGCAAACTAGGCAAAAGGCTGATCCATCAAGAAAACTCTAGTGGCTCCCGAAAATGGGACAGCGTGCCCAAGCATGCCTCCATCACTCCGATGCAACTTTTTTAGCTGTAGATGGGTGGATCACTACCTGACGGTGCTCCGGTGCCAGTTGGGTCCACACCAGAGATCTACATGTGGATGGACATGGCCAAATGGTCACACTGAGCTGCATGTACGGACGGGAACAGCTCACATCTCAACATTCCTCCATGTCCCAATGATATGCATGTCCATATGTGTGCAGAACTGACACAAGTGTGCAATGAGATGCTCAATATTCCATAAAAAGCACTCCAATTTCAACCACCCTCAGACAAGGAGCAAGGCCCGACAAAACAAATACCCACCAGGAACTTTCACACGCCAATGTCTTTGTCAGGAAGTGAGGCTATTGCATGCCTCTGCCTACCCAAATGACGTATATTACGTGTCTCTCCACCAGATCACACACACAATGATGCTCAACGACAATGTCCTTTGTACATGCATGAAACACACTAAAGATCTCTAGAATGGTGAGAGAACTCTGGTTGTCACAGAAAAGAATGATGGAACTCATAGATAAATGCAACTCATAAAATAAGCAATGCAGCTACACCAGCTAAGCATCCCTGGCCCCAAGAGCGACATAATCTACCTCTGATGTGTTATGCACAATACAGCCCTGCTGCCACTGCATCACGACACATCAGTGCCACCCAGCAGCAAACGCATAGCCGGTCTGACTGCACCCACAAGGGCTCAAGTCCCAGTCACTGTCCGTGTAGCCGTTGACTACCACCAAATACCAACAGGAGGGAAGTCCGAGATACAGTGTGCAAACCACATACTAGACCACATGAAGGTTTCTTGCCAAAGGGAACTGTGAGAACAATACAAGGAGGTTGAAGGCAAAGGCAATATTGGGCCAAGTGGTCATGGCCAAGTACATCAGAGATTCAATGAGGCGCAAGTAGAAGGTCACATCCACCGCCTCCTCCAGCTAAGGCTGCACACGGATCCTATGCGCGGAGCTTGAGGAGGATCCGGATCCGGGGGACGGATCCTCCACCTGGATCCGCAGACTCAAGTACCGCGGTTTTGGCCCGGTCGGCCAAGCTTTCCGTCAGTACCATTGCACTGGTATCAGATCGGCAGGGTTCAAATCCCACATGTTGACGATGTGGACATCTCATTCCTAGGTGGGAGGGATGTAGCGAGTCTCGCTCCACATGGCTCTAGCGTGGTCCCCTGGGCTGTGGGCGGGAAAATGGAATGACTTGAGGGTCGGAGACCCTCAAGTACCGCGGTTTTGGCCCAGTCGGACAAGCTTTTTGCCAGTACCGTTGCATGATCAATCTAGACATGCCTAAATATATTTGAGTAAATTTGTGAGAGGTGTCTTGTTAGACCCCCATCTTGACGCGGACTGCCTTCTGTTGGGTGTCGTAGCTGTACGATGCCATAACGCTTCTTCATTGTTCGGAGAGGCCTGTTATGGGAGTGCATTTCCATCGGATGTCCGTATGAGGGCCAGAATGGACATGTTGACGGCCGTAAAAACCACGCGAGTATTTTTCAGGGAAGCAGACGGGTTTTCGAAACAAGTCACCACCGGTAGAAAAACAAGTTCCACCACAAAAGATAGCAATGATTCATATCCAAACAATGAGACTCGGCGTCTGGAATTCCCCAAACTGTTTCTAGCTATCCGACGTCTAGCACAAGGACTCACGAAAGTGCGATGAGATTCTGGCTACCGCAAATCTTGCACTATCAGTGCTTCGATGTTTCTCGCGTCTTCGATAAGTTTGGGCAATGTCTATTGGAACGTGACAATGGATTCCGAGTCCACGCGAAATGTCGTTGAACCTACCGAAAAACACAAAAGTTGCCATATATCAGCATCGTTGATTACTCGGTCGTTAGATGAGTCTATAAGATATTGGATTCCGGCGGGTCCTCATATGTCTGCGCCTTGGTCCTAGGCATAAATAGGACATGATAATCAGAATTCGAAATTTTTTATGCACCAGCATTCGAAACAGGCACTTATCATAGTCATGATTTGAACCCGTCACTTCTTGTCTAGGCAAGTCGCAAACCATGCCGTTCGAATATATTTTCCCAATATATTTTTAACCGTGCCAATCGTTGTAGGAGGCTAAGGGTGTCATTGGAGTTGCATTGGCAAGCAATCGCGGGCCTTTACGTGTTTCGACCACGTATGGACACGTCTTCCCGCCCAGCTGGGCAGGTTTACACGATTGTGGATGACAATAGCTCACTTTGGACTCCCTTCATTCTTCCTCGTTTGCGTATCTTTCTGATTAGTCTAGAGCGAACAAAACAGCTCGTCAAGAAGTCACATGGGTGCACGACCGCGACGATCCATGCGACTCCAAGAGAATATACCCCCAACGCCGCCTTTATTAAAAGGGAACCTCCCATGCATCGCTACCACAGGTGTTATGTCGAACGGAGCGTAGATGGTGAACAGGTAGAAGTTGTGAGACAAAACACAACTAAGAATTTAGGACACTTGAGCAATTTATAATTAGCATAAGTGTACTTCGATGACAAGTGTCTGAATGATCGAACATACATATATACACGTGTCGAATTACAAATGACGCATTGTTGGGTTCTTTGGGTCGATTGTCAAGCAAAACGTGCGGAGTCGCGTCGTGAGTGGTCGGATTGGAGAAGGTCCGTCGAGAAATCAGGGGCCTTTGAGAATCGACTGTGAAGATGCGAGATGCATCTTTATAAATCCATATTCGTCTTCGTGCAACGAGAAGTCGTCCGAAAGGTTGTGATACTTCTTTCGTAGATTCGTGAGAGTGGTCGAAGCTGTCGGAAGGTTCATAAAGATTCACAAAGGGCGGGGGCAGTTGGCCGGTTTGTCCTCGACCGTCGGAGTGAACATCGTTGTTTCGCGACGCGATTGGCTTTTGTGTAGTAACAGAAAGCCCACTCGGAAAGGTTAGGGACTTGTGTACGTCTGGTACGTAACCCCCCCTTTTATCTGTGACGTCCCGGCGCGTGTACAGGTGTGGCCGAGAGATGGCTGTAATAACCGTCGATTAGGTGGTCGACGTCTCGGAGGTTGTCATAAGGTTCCTAACTGTTGTGCGCGACGTCGTAGCTATGCCATTTGACAAGATATTCTGTTGTTTTGCCTCGTCGTCGATAACCGAGGATGTCCTTGATGACGTACTCTATGTCCTCATCCACTTGAACACGAGGCGGGGGAGGTACATCCCTGTCGAGGAAAATTTTTTCCGGGGTCTCGGTAGTGCTTGAATCTGCTGACATGGAACACCGGATGAACTTGCATAGTGTCGGGGAGTTTGAGCAGTGCAACCACGAGGGTTCTCATGCGCTCGATCTCAAACGGTCCCAACCATCGGGGTTTGAGGGTTGAACATTCAGCTCCGTGGATTTTGATGTTTTCCAGGCTGAGAAGGACTCTCTCACCAGTGGTGAATACATCGTTGCTGCAATGTCGGTCAACTGCTCCCTTCATTACTGCTTATGTTTTTGTGAATGTCTACTATGTTTCCTCCCAGATGGTGGTGAAGTCTTAGCATTGGATGTCGACTACAGGAATGTTGCTACGATTTTGTATTCCGGTTGGTGTGGCGGGAAGTTTGCCATTCACCATTTGGGAGTTTTTGTGCCCTATCCGTCCCGTGAGGTTCGCATAGTGTGCGGAGAAGCTGTTCGAGCTTCTGATTGGTCCCCTCGGTTTGACCGTCTGTTTGAGCATGAAACACTGTTGAAATTTGAATTCTGCTGCCATAGCGAGTCATCAATTTGCGCCAAACGGCTGGGGAATTGACCGTCTCTGTCGCTCATGATGGTTCTCATTACGCCGTGTAGCCATACAATGTTGTTTAGAAATAGCCATGCTGGTCCTTCCGCGATGACGGTGGTCGTTGTCGGGATGAAGTGGGACATTTTGGAAAAATCTGTCGACGACCACGAAGATTACGTCATATCCCTCTGGTGTGACCGGTAATCTTGTGACAAAGTCCATGGAGATGTAAGCCCATGGTTGTGTCGTAATAGGGAGCGATTGTAGAAATCCGGATTGTCGTGTACAACGGTATTTTGTCATTGATATGTGTCACAGAATCTGCAGAAGTTGGCCACCTTGGGTTGCATCTTGTCCCACCAATAGTTTTTTGCCAGCTTCTTCAGCATCTTGTCCTCTCCGAATTATCCACCTAGTCCTGTATCGTAGCAATCTTTGAGTAGCATACGACGAAGTTCGTCGCTCAGGGAATCGACCACCAGGCGAGTGAAGCGCAGTCGCCAATAGGGTTCGTCATGCCAGAATTTTGCCTTGTCATATCCGCCGTACTGGTTGTAGCCTTGTGAGAATAGCCGCTCATGGTACGTGTCTCATTGTAGCGTTGCCACCTCAGCCATAAAATCTGGTTCGTGGCTGAATGCGTCTGCCGGATTGATTTTGCACGGCCGGTACTCGATATCATAGTCGAACCCAGATTCAAGGAACTCCATCCATAAGGTTTGACATCGACAAAGATTTGGCTGCGTTTTCAAATATTCTAATGCATGGTGGTTGGTGCGTAGGATGCATCGGCGATACTCCAGGTAGCATCGCCACGTCTTGAATGCGTGCATGACAGCCAGCATCTCTTTCTCATATACTGTGTAGTTGAGTTCTGTTCCTTGTGGTTTTTTAGACATGTAGGCGACCGGTTGTTTGCCGTTACCATGGTCTTGCAGAAGGACCACGCCAATGGCTTGGTCTGACGCATCCGTGGCCATGACGTAGTCGACCGTTGGACCGGCTAATTGTAGGGCTGGCGCCGAGGTCAGAGCGTTCTGCAAAGCGGTAAATGCTTCTTGTTTGCTGTCTCCCCATCGCCACTCGTTTTCTTTTCCTAGTGAGGTTGGAAAGAGGCGCTGACACTCGGGCGTAATCCCATACGAATCGCCAGTAGTAGTTGTAGAAGCCGTAGAAAACTTGAATTTCTTGAATGTTGGTTGGCGTTGGCCAATCAGGGAATGCTGCCAATTTTTTTGGATCCATTGTGATCCATCCACCGTTGATGACGTGGCCCGAAAACTGGATCAAACGACGACTGAAGTCGTATTTCGATAGTGTTCTGAAAAATCTATCTTTGTAAAACTTCGAGGACTTTTCGAAGATGTCCATTGTGCTCCTCCGGGGTGCGGCTGTACACCAAAATGTCGTCACCACGACAAAATCATCAAGGCATGAACGGAAAATTTTGTTCATTGTTGCCATGAACGTTGCTAGGGCATTCGTCAGTCCGAAGGGCATCACCGTGAACTCGAAATGCCCGTAGCGAGTTTGGAACGCCGTCTTCTTGATGTCGGCATCTGCCACGCGTATCTGGTGATATCCGCTGTAGAAGACCTACAGGGTCCGCTGTAGGTTCTTGATGTAGGGACTGAAGACCTACCGGGCCCCTTGAACTGTAGGTCTTCTACCCGGCTTCAGTTCGATGCAATGGTCGATGTCTCATTGAGGAGGTAAGGTTCTCGGGAGTTCGTCGGGGAAGACGTTCGCAAACTCTTGGAGGAGCGGTGCGAAATTTTCTGGTACCATTACAAACATTGTTGATGCCGATGAGGCCGATGATGAGTCAAATACTACCACTTCTGCTTCCTACATTGGCTCGAGATGTATGAGCCACACAAGAGCTCATCATCGTATGCAATGCTTGGCCACATTGAGCGGTATCGGCTGCACAGGTTGTCACTTTTCGGCTTTAGCAACTTCCTTTGCTGCTTCCACCTCTACTGCTTATATTTTCGGCTTCCGTCCTCCACATGGAAGTTGTCGTTTGGCACCGTCGATCTCCACGTAGACATCGCCACTGCTCTAGTCGACCTGCAGATTTTGCTGGTACACGAAATCTCATCCGAGGATGATTTTTTGATCGCTCATTGGAAAAGACCTCCTCATCATTACATTCCGTAGATCTCCCAATTGTGGTCGTAGTGGTTCTGAGAGTCACCGCATCTACAATCTCCCGTTGACGGTTTTTCCTTCAAACAACCCTGGTTTGGTCTGTAAATCCATATTGCGGACGATGTTGTCGCTCAGGAAGTTGTGTGAAGCTCCTCAATCCAATGGTATCAGTACTGTTCTGTGACTTTTGCATCCTCGAGGTTGAACGTTTAACAGTCTAACTGGTTGGTCGCCCTCGTACCCCTCATCAAACTTTGTGATCTGAGAAACCCTCTGATGTAAGTTATTCATATGGACGACCGTTTGGCGCAGATCGCTCTTCACGGATAAGAGTTGCGTATTTTACTCCTGCCCTTTGCTGTTTTCTGACTCATTTTTCTACGACCCCCCCTTTTTGGCCTGCTTGCTCTGGCAGTTGCGAGCAATGTACATGACTTTTCTGAAATTGTAGCAGGTTCACGTATCTCTTTGGTCGACGACGTCCACTTCCATTGGAGTCGAGGAGTATGCCGACTGGTTCTTTCCGTTTCCAAAACAATTATGACTAGGTCGTAAACCGTAGGATTCCTGGATCCGAGCATTGTAGTCGGTACGGTCGATCCTTTCTATTGTTGCAATCATCCGCGGTAGTCATTTTGGATGCCCAAAATAGCGATTGCTCGCCGGATATCTCGCTTGAGGCCATTGCTATAATGAAAACAGAGTTCTTCGGGGGCGATGTCTGCTGTGGTGATGATCTCACAGAATCTCCTCGTATACTCTGCCATCCTGGACTACTGATAGAGACGTTGGAGCTTGTACCATGCATTGGACTTTTCATTCATTTATCCAAAGTGTGCAAGCATCGCGTGTGAGAATTCATTCCAGCCGGTTGGTGGCGGCAGCGGGTCTTGCCACTGTGGGTTGATCTGCTCCAAGGGTAGAACGCATGCAATCGGCGATATGAGAGGGGCACCGTTGGTCGTTGATGATGCTGCGCTGGTCTCTTGTTGCCATTGGACGGTCTTTAGATCGGACCACCAACTTAGCACCGTGCCACAAAAAAGCGTGGCCACACGGTCAATTTTCTTCTGATCATCGTTGACCCAAGCAATGGTGAAGTATACATGCAAAATCATCAGCCACATCCGAACCGTCGGTCCTTTTGAGTTTGCAGGATTGAACAATTCTGGTGGAGCCGGACGAATTTAAGGTTCACTCAAAAGTTGGGAATTTCTCTCGAAGGGTACCGCTTCACGTGCGCTTGCAGTACAAAGAGCCTTCATCGCGACGTTGAGCTGTTGGAACAGGTGGTTTTTTATCCCCTCGAGCACAGAGATCCGGTTTGCTAGTTCCTCGTTGATCTGCACCTGTCGTTCAGTGCCACCTGTCGTCCCTGCTATGATGGTCGAGGCTATTAATTGGGATGGCTGGTTTATCGTCGTTGGGTCTGCGACTGGATTGGTCGTTGAAGGCATAGGGGTTGATCCAGCTGTCGCATAGCCTGCAACACAAGCATATGCTGTCGCTTCAGGGTTCACGTGCATCGGCACGTTCTGCTCCTCCATTGTCGAAGTCGTTGCCGAAAACCCGCGGCTGGTCGTCGGTTGCGCTCGCTTGCCTCATGTCATAGTCGTGAAGTCTGCAAAGTCTTGACATGCAAGATGCACTGACGGCTTGTGCGAGGTAGTCCTTTGGATGTGTAAAGTAGTCGAATGCCTCTTCAGCACCGCTGCGCTCTGATACCAAGTTTTATACCGAACAGAGTGTAGATGGTGAACAGGTAGAAGTTGCGAGGCAGAGCACGATTTAGAATTTGGGACACTTGAGCAATTCATAATTTGCGGTAAGTGTGCTTGGATGAAAATTGTCGAAGTGATACAAACATATACATAAGTTTTGAGTTACGAATGAGGCACAGTCGGGGCCGTTGGGTCGATTGTCGAGCGACGCGTACGGAGTCGCATCGTGAGTGGTCGGATTCGTGATGGTCTGCCAAGAAATCAGGGGTCTTCAAGAATCGACGGTGAAGATGCGATGTGCATCTTTATAAATCCAGATTCGTCATGGTGTATCGAAAAATCGTCCAAAAGGCAGTGATACTTCCGTCGTAGATTCGCGAGAGAGGTCGAAGTCGTCAGAAGGTTTAGAAAGATTCATTGAGGGCGGGGGCAGTTGGCCAGTTTGTCCTCGACCGTTGGAGTGAATACCGCGGTCTCGCGACGCGATGGGCTTTTTGTGTAACAATAGAAATGCCCACTTGGAAAGATTAGGAACTCATGTATGTTTGGTACGTAACAGCGGGGCCTATGAGGAGCTCTAACATTCGTGAAGCGCACCACTCCTACATATTACGAGGGTGGACTTTCCGAAACATTTTTCTAGCGATGTTTTCGAGCTAGAATTTGGGTGGATAAGAAATACTGGCCATCAACGGGGCGATGAAAAATGATAGAATTTCACTAATAAATGGTTATAACGGATTCGACAGAATCCTTTGCCAACTAGGCCAAAACCGCGCTTTTGGCCTAGTCGGCCAAGGATTCTGTCGAATCCGTTACATTGGTACCAGGGCTCCAGGGCTCGAGTCCCACGTTGAGATTACCAGAGATGCCGAGGCGGTTCTCAAACAATGGGGAGGAGTGTAGCGAGGCAGTGCCATGCTGACTGGTCGAAGGAGCCACGTGGCTTGAGCAGGGTCACCTGGGACGGTGGGCGGTGAGACGGGATGGGCTGAGGGACGGAGACACTCAAGCACCACGGTTTTGGCCAAGTCAGCCAAGGATTTTGTCGAATCTGTTACATTGGTAAAGCGCTTCAGTTGAATTAAGGGGGTGCACTGTTTTTTCTGTGGAGCAGTGGGAGAAATGGTGAGTGGAGCGGATTGTGGCCGTAGTGTTCTTTCAAGAACTGTGGTCTCCATCACAAAGAAGCAAGTTTTTCCGTTCCACGTTAGGGTTGCTTTTCTATTTGAACTCGAGATGGAGTGCCTGCAAATTAAAAAGTTTTGGGCGAAGCGGCTTGAAGTTGCCTGGGGTTGCTACATCTTCAAAGCTGTAGCGAGTTCTAGCAACTCCCAAGTCTCCGTTGACCGCTCCCCTGCTCGTGCGGGTGACAAAGAATATGGAATTTCATTGACGCCGGACACGTGAAACCCACTAGAAAAGTGCAGTAGATTAAATGTGCTTCAAAGTCCATAGTAGCTCTCTACAAACATTTTCTACACGTCCCGGTCTCAGAGCAATCCATACAATCTTGTCCATCTGGAACTTGTATGCTTGTGAAGACATGGAATAACTGTTCGACCCGTGGACCGAGGGGTCCACGGGTCGAACATCGGACACATGGTGTTATTGAAACGACTCCCACATGTGAGAATGAGCACATAATCACAATGAATTGACACAAGAAAAGGGTACATTGATAGGCACCTCTGAGCACCTGACATGGATGGTGGTTGGAGACTATCCGACCATCACTTTCTTACGTGGACGAGATCAGGCAGACTGGCCGAATCTGTCCAAGTGATAGCAGACAAAGCATGGGATCTCTGGTTGTATGGTCGGACAAATGCATGAAATATAAAGAAGAAAATCATATGAAAACTTTAAAACGTTGCATTCCTGGAAACAAGGACACATGAACACTCTTGAGCATTACGCTTCTTGGAATCGTGGGAGGCAAGTGGGCGGAAAGTATGGTAGTGTTTTTTCTCATCCCGTGATGTGCCATGGAGATATTGATGTCTCCGACCGTTGATTTGTTCCATCATGAGTTTTGGGGTACTGGCACTATTCCAAAAATGAAAACAGACATGAGTGCCTTGAGGTACAAAAAATATAGCTTGTCATCTAGATCTGCTACAGAACACGGCATGGAAGCTACAATACATTCGTCACTGCGTTTTCTTATTTGTGAGGCGATTCCTCATGTAGACGTCAACACAATATGCAACACAACAACATAGTGCTTCTTCTTCGTGAACCATAAACGGTATCTCCTTCTTTGTGATAGGAAAGAACAGTCGGTATATGCATATGTATCTCTATATCAAATACATTTCATCTTGCCATTTCTGGCCAAAAAATCATTTGACGTTATCTTTTTGGTCACGAAACCTATTCCACAAACCTTTATAGCATTCAAGAGGAAAAGGTGACATTTGTTGCCAACCTTTGCATAGTAAAACACTGACATGTTTCGTATTCCATGAGATGTAGACTGATTTTTTATGCCATAGTACACACAATAGGGTAAGAGATTGCTTTGTATTAATTATTGAAAGAGCAAGAAGAATGGTCTGTGCTAAAAAGTCAAAACCTTTTCTCCGTGACACGAAATACATTAATGATTTGTTTTGTACACAAAGATGTTATGAGTCTTTTATGACAAAGTAATTAGATAATGATTTCCGTGCCACGATGGTAGGGAATATTCCGTGAACCAAACGTATGGAGCTTCTTGGTGTCTTACATGCCACTCAAATTCTCATATTGTGTACCAATGTCCAAAGTCATCGCTCACATTCCCATGTGGCAGTTCCTCGGGTACACCGGCTACATTCTTGTAATAAATTACGATGTGATGCCAAACACCTATAAAGGAGTTTTGTGTCCCCTCACACATGTCAACTTTTACTATATTTGCATGTGTTGATGTCAGTCTCCTCAAAAGAGTGGCTTTTTTCTTAAAAGAGATGACTTATAATTCCTTTAACACTAAAGGTGACCTCAGTCAATGTTTTTATGTCCCATAGAAAACGCAACATATTGTTCAGGTCCAACCACGCAATACAGGAACATAAGGACAGTCTTGTCTCTATGTGCACTACCAAACAAACACATTAAAGGTATTATGTTCTATCACAAAAAGCAATCCATAATTTTTTCTCCATACAAAAAGATGTTCAGTTATCTTTATGACGCTAGAAGCATTACCATGACTTTATTTCACCAAAATGCAACTCGGTCACGGACCGATGCAAGGTTGACGTGTCCCGTTGACATAGTTAACATGCCTTTTGAGACACACAAACGATAGTTGTGGTTTTGTGCAGCGCATGCCGCTCGTCACACACACTAATCAAATAGAATGCACAACGATGAAACATAACATAACACTAACAATGTATGCATTGATATAGAAAAGTAAGCCCGTAGTCATTTTTTCAAGGAAAGTTTAATCTGGTGTTTTTTAAGCCAAGACTCGGACTTGGCTTGTCAAAATCTGAAGGTCACTCGTCGTACTTTTTTGGTCATGTGGTCACTGTTTAAGCTAGTTGTGTTTTGAAGATGAGGTTGATTCCAGGAAAGGGCTATACGCTCTGAAACTTTGTGCATGACAAAATTGGTGGAGACCACCAAATATTTTTGTGTGCTTGACTTGAGAGAAAGAGGACCTTTGACTCCGGTCCTCATACATCCTCCATTCCAAGGGTATTTCAACATTTTTCCACCTCTAGGTGGCTGTGAAGGTGTAGAATATGCCACCCATCTGTCCAATTCACAGTTTTGTAGAAAAGCATTGTATCTAAATATGTAATAACTACCGCACACATAGACGAGCTACACTAACAACCGTAGCAACATCAGCCTGTCCCGCAGATTTAGCAATTTGGCACAAATGTGCCGGCCATGTGATTTCATCTGCCTCATTGACCCCTCCCTTGGTAAGTTCGGTTCCTTCGTTTTTCTTGGCTTTGTGCTTGTCTCAGTATTTACGCAAAACTTTTACCAATTCTTTGTCGACCATATCAAGTGGTTTGAAGGAGAATGGGAATAAAAATATGTGCACCATTCGCCAACACTGGAAGACAGGATTGGCTTGAAAAAATGGTTGAATGCCAGGTCCTACACCAATTTCTCTAAGAAAGTTGCACTGGTCTTGTGAGTGTCCCGCAACTTGGAGCTTGTTGTTGCAAGCGTGGTCAGCTCAATCATATGTTTGTTGTTGAGCACATATAACTACTCAAGCAAAAATAATTTGAAGTTACTCCAAATCTTGAAAAATTTTTACAGTAAATTTGGATTAAATTGAGCCCACACACCATAGAGGAAGCATTTTCCAAACTCATGCTCCAAGTTGACACTTGCAATGAGAAAATGAGGTCCTTGTAGAACACCTGTATAGGAAGTGTCATTTTTAGTCTCTGGCATGTTGACACCAACCGGTAGGCTCGACTGTCTAGTCTTTTTATTCATGTTAGCATAAAATGGCATTGCCCATGTTCTCAATTAAAAAAAATCACTTTTGCTGGGAGATCCATGTGTGTACGAGTGTAAAAATACTCCCACCTGAGAAGAAGCACCACACCGTGTGGGTCCAGGACCGTCTGAAAGAAATAATGAAAATGAAGAGGGTTGTAAGCAAGGAAAAGACTAAAGAGTTCAATAAAAGTGTTTGTGTGTGTGTGTGTGTGTGTGTGTGTGTGTGTGTGTGTGTGTGTGTGTGTGTGTGTGTGTGTGTGTGTGAGAGAGAGAGAGAGAGAGAGAGAGAGAGAGAGAGAGGCTGAGAAGGTCATTCATGTGTGTGAACAGTATTTTGTCGCTAAGCAATCAAGTGCAAACGAGTAGTCGGTTATTGTCACGCAGTCAGGTGCGACAAAGCAGACGGACACGGATGTGTAGCTGGGTGATGTTAAGTAATCGGGTGTGGCTGCGCAGTCAGGTGCAGCCAGGCAATCGGGTGCGACCGGGCAGAGGATTGTAGCTAGGCAGTCAGGTGTGGCCAGGTAGTTGAGTGCGGTCGGGCACTTGAGTGCAGTCGAGTAGTCGGGTCTGTTTGGCCAGTCGGGTGTGGTCGAACAGTAGGGTGTCGTCCAACAGTCCGGTGTGGTCGCATAGTCTGGTGAGGTTGGACAGTTGGGTGCGGTCGGAATATCAGGTGCGGCTATGCTGTCATGTGGGGCTGATCAGTTGGGTGAGGACGGGTGGTCAGGTGAGGCTGGGCAGTCGGGTATAGCTGAGCAGGCTTTTGCAGTCCGGTAGTCAGGTGCAGTTGCGCATTCGGCTGTGGTTCGATAGGCAAGTACTACGGAGCAGTTGGGTTCTGCTGAGAAGTCAGGTGCGGTTGGAAAGTCAGAAGTGACTTATCAGTCGGGAGCGGCTGAGCAATCAGATGCCACTGTGTATTCGGGTGCCGCTGACTAGACAGGTGCCTCTAAGTAGACTGGTGCCACCGAGTAGATGGGTGCTGCTAAGCAGTCGGATGTTGTTGGAGTTATTGGGTAGCACTCAATAGTCTGGTGCCATTGAGGAATTGGGTTCCGTTAAGCGGTCGCGTGCTGCCAAGCAATCAGGTGCCACTAAGTAGTCAGATGCCGTTGAGTAGTCGAGTGCCGCTGAGCAGTCGGGTGCCTCCTAGAAGTCGGGTACCACTGAGCAGACTGGTCTCGTTTAGCAGTTGTGGGAAGAAGTTAGGTGATGCTAAGTAGTTAGGTGGTGTGCAACATTCAGTTGCCATTGAGTAGCCGGGTTTCATTGAGATATTAGGTGTGCTTGAGTGGTCAGATGACGCTGAGTAGTGGGGTGTCCCTGAGAACTCGGGTGCCGCTGAGAAGTGAGGTGCTGCTGAGCAGTCGGATGCCACTGAGGAGTCGGATGCCACTGAGCAGTCGGATGCCACTGAGGAGTCGGATGCCACTGAGGAGTCGGATGCCACTGAGGAGTCGGATGCCACTGAGGAGTCGGATGCCACTGAGGAGTCGGATGCCACTGAGGAGTCGGATGCCACTGAGGAGTC
>SZWC01004407.1:78223-98281 GCA_023375785.1 Penium margaritaceum
GGGGGGGGGGGGACATGGGAGCCGGAGATCTCCTCCCCCCCCAAAGGGTGAAGTGTATTGGGGGAGTGTCTATGATAAATATCTCTAACAGACACGTGAAAAGTACACAAATTGTATTTTGAGAAGGTGTCAAAAATCACTCGTTGACCATCAATCTATGACGATCCACAATCGACGATGTACGATTCGATCGTCTATACATAGATGACGATCGATGATCGACGACAGTCGACTAGTCGATGACATCCATATGTGCGGAAACCATATTGCACATTCGTAACCACATAGTCGGGACCCCATCTCCCCCCCTCCCAGAAGCAATGAGTGTATTGGGGTTGTGCAGCTGGGTTGTGTATTGCAAAACCGTTACTTGAATACACTAAGTGTACTATACACTTAGTGTATTTTTCACGTGTCCATCAGATACACTTACCGTAGACACTCCCCCAATACACTTTATCCTTTGGAGGGGAGGGGAGGAGAGCAACATGGGAGCGGGAGATCCCCCCCCCCCAGAAGGGTAAAGTATGTTGTGGGAGTGTCGATGGTAATTGTATCTGACGAACACCGGAAAAATACACAAAGTGTATTTTGAGAAGATGTCAAAAAACACTAGTCCACCGTCGATCTATGACGATTGATGATCGATGATCTGCGATTCAATTGTCTATACATAAATGATGATCGATGATTGACGATCGTCGACTAGTCGATGACATCCATATGTGCGGAAACCATCTTGCACACTGGTAGCCACATAGTCGAGACCCCATCTCCCCCCCCCCCTCCCAGAAGCGACGAGTGTATTGGGGTTGTGTAGATGGGTTGTGTATTACACAACCATTACTTGAATACACTAAGTTTACTATACACTTAGTGTATTTTTCACGTGTCCATCAGATACACTTACCATAGACACTCCCCCAATACANTTGAGTTTTTACATTTTCATTGCCAGGCTTCCAAGAAATTACGCAGGTTAAGGCATACAAATACATGCTAATATGTATGAACATACATAGTAAAGTGAACTGTAACGTAACTTCAACGAAGGTACTATGAAATTTCCAAAGGCTTACATTTGACATGTACACTGTATGAAGAGTGTCTTTTTCAGAGGTGATTGACCATAAATGGGCTGGGTGGCTGGCTGAGTGGCTGGCTGGGTGGCTGGCTCGCTGACTGGCTCGTTGGCTGCATGGCTTGCTGCCTAGCTGGCTGTTTGTCTGGCTGGCTGGCTGGCTGGCTGGCTGGCTGGCTAGCTGGCTGGCTGGCTTGGTGTCTGGCTGGGTAACAGGTTGGTTGGCTTACCTAGTGGCTGGCTGTGTGGCTGGGTAGGTGGGTGGGTGGGTGGCGGGCAGGGTGACTGGCTGGGTGGCTGGCTGAACGACTGGCTGGTTGGCTTCCTGGCTAGCTAGTTAGCTGGCTGGTAGGGTGGCTGGCTGGCTGGCTGGATGGCTGGCTTGGTGGCTGGCTGGGTGGGTGAAGGCTTGGTGGCAGATTGGTTGGATTACCTCCTGGATGGCTGTGTGGCTGGTAGGTGGCTCGATGGTTGGCTGGCTGAGTGGCTGGCAGTGTGGCTTGCTGGGTGATTGAAGGCTGCATGTCTGGTTACCGTACTGTCCCTTGATTTCGTTTATAAAAAAAAAAACTCCTAATTAAGTGACCCTCAAATTTGCCCATGTTTTACCTTCTCTTATTTCTTTAGGTGGTTCTCCCAAAAGGGTACTCACAGAATACCCTGCTCCTTGAATTCGCTCACAGGGTCTGTTCAGGTCCACCGGTGACCTCTGACCCCTCGGTAGGCTGTCGGCGCGCGTCCGGTGGAATTTGGTACCTCGAATTTCGAGATGTCAAATGCCGTGCGCCACCTAGGAGTGTGCTGACGTACGTCCAATCAGTGCACTCCCAGGGGGGAAGGGGGGCTGGATGTTTGCATCCTCCGCAAAAAAAGAGCGCACAATGATCAAAGTCGAGACCGTCGGGCTCCAGTGGACAGGAAAAAAATAGGAATAAAAGATTTTTTACCAAACCTGTGATTTTATAATAATGAAGGTCATTCTCCCATAACCCTAGCAATTTGTGAGCTGCTCACAGGCGCATAAAAAATAATGATTTTGAACGAATTCAGTGGAAAGTACGGTATTTGGCTTGCCTGTTGGCTGGTTGTGTGGCTAGGTAGCTGGCTGGCTGGCTGGCTGGCTGGCTAGATGGGTGGGTGAAGGTTGGGGCAGATTGGCTGGAGTGCCTGGTGGCTAGCATTGTGGATGGATAGAGTTCAGGAGCACGAGTAGTTGCAGCAGGGTGTAGGAGTAGGGTGCAGGGTGGAGCACCAGCAGGATCAGCAATAACAGGGAGCAGCAAGCAGGGAGCACGAGCAGGTGCAGGGTGTAGGTCGAGCAGAAAATGGGGCAAGAGCACTGGAGGGTAGAAGGAGCAGGAGAATGGAGGAGGAGTTAGGGAGGGGTAGAAAAAGGATGGAGGGGAGGGGGAAGGACGGAGCACCAAGGGCAGCTAGGGGATAGAATCAAGGAGCAGAGAGAATGAGCAGACTGGTAAGCAAAAAAACAGGAGTAGGAGCAGGGATGGACGACAAGGGAGGGAAGAGCAATGCAATGCAATGCAATGCAATGTAATTCTGTCAAAGCAACTCAATTCACGCTCTCCTAGCCTTCAAAACCTAGCCCAGCTCCCTGCCCACTCACACCCCTTCCTCATCTCACCTGATCTTTTGCCCTCTCTGTCCGCTCTCCCCCCTACACCTGCGTGTCCTTCCTCCCTCGGCTGGACCCAAGGGGTTTCTCACCAGTCCCAAGCAGCTCAGTTGGCACATCATCTGAGACGGTCCCTCGACCACGTCATACAAGGAGCAGGATCGGGAGGAAGAGCACAACCAAGGAGCGAGGAGCAGGACCAGTGCAGCTGTCAGAATGATGGAGGAGGATGCCGCCATGACTTTTTATGGCCGTGACAAGCAACGAGACAGACTAGGAAAGCTAATCGCTTGTGGGTGTCGTGGGCCACATCCTTACTTTTGGGCCATCGGTCTAAGAGGAGCTAGTTCCTCTCATAAATCATACTTTGAATTGCCGCATGCATTTTTTATGCGATGATGCATTCATAACCATGATGTATGTATCATTCTTGCTAAGTTCAATCAGGTTAACTACTCTTGCCTCTGTGTTTGGAAAATCTGCAAAGATGATGAAACCTCCGCCTGCTTTTACGGGACACGTGAACACTTCAGCCCTGTTTGAAACATCATTCTGAACAAATTGAAACAGAGCATCACTGCACAAAAACTGTTCAAAAACTGGAGATGTAGCATTACACCTATTGTAGTGTTTCATACAGAGACATGAATATCTTCGGCCGTCGATCTCTGTTGTCGCAAGGAATGACATATGTGTCACATAACCCCTCTCATTGAATACCATAGCGACAGACACCAACAAGGAGAAAAACATACTCTTGAATCAAACCAGTAGTTCTGCACTATTTATCAATGAATATCTTTAATACGGGGAACTCATAAGGGTGATGATCATTCGATACTAAAAAATGACCTAGTTGATGCTTGTGTTCATTCAAGATACTCTTGTTGGTTTTTTTCATCATGGCTGGGTGTACCCATCCTTAACCATTGGTTGTGTTGATTGTAAGGTAGCATTTAAGAGGTTATGAACAAGCATCGTCCACAATGTGTCACCACTGTGACACAAAAATCAAGCTAACTGGACATGAAACATATGAACACCATCCGTGCACAAAGTACAAACAATAGTACGAAGTTTGTGACAAAGATTCCTTCAGAAAAAAGAAACAAAAAGACATTCTGTAGTGGGAGGGCCAATTCGGCCCTCCCTCCTCGCAGTATCAAGGGGTGATTGGACACCACCCCTCGCCACTACGAGGGCTGGCCGGCAGCTAGCACTTTGCTGGCCGCCGGCCAGCTGGCTGCCGGCCGGCTGGACGGCCGGCAGTTGGTCGGGTGACCGGTTGGTCACCTGCTTGCCGCCGTTCGAACTAGTCGCTCGATCGACAACCAGGAGGTTGCGAGGCCTTGAAGGCCGAGGCCTGTGGCCTTGAGCCCTCGTGCTCGCACTCTCTTCCCCCCCTCCTCAAGGGTGCAAGGCAAAGGCTAGGCAAGGGATGGAGTGAGGAGCAAGAGAGATGAAAAGTACCGGCAAGAAATTGCCGGATGTGCCTCACATGCAACGATTTTGTGCCGCTGCATCAAAAGAAAAACTCAAGTTGGTACTAAATATGAGTTTTTTTTGCACAAAACTCATAGAAACTCACAAGTTTGAAGTAATATCCCCCTTCATTTGGGACCCAGAATGAGGGGGCAAGGTAAACATAGAAATGGGCTTCCAGAGACTCAAAATATTTGGGTCTCCCTACACGGGTCGTTGATGACGATTGTTCCAAAGAGTGACGCGGAGGGGAAAACCCCTCCAGCGAGCTCTGGACACCATTCTGCAAAATCCAACAACGACCTAAGTATGGGAGCTAGAGAAACGACCCATTACAGTGGTATCAAAGGAGGACAACCCTCGCGACCTAGTGTGTGACAGTTTTGGTGGCTACAAGGGATGTAAAATGCCGCGAGTAGCTGCAGCAATAGCATAAATGCCACAGGGAGATACGGGCTTAGGACTGAACTATGTTAAGCATTGCTAAGTGTGTTTGAAGTCTCTTGAGGAGCTCTTCTTCATACTCCTCCTCCCTCTAAGCTTCCCTTTCCCTCCAGGGATGCTAGTTTAATTTTTCTTGGACATGATGGGAAGTTTATACTCCCAAAACCATCACTTTTCCCCTCTAAAAACAATTTCCTCCTCCATTCTTCAAGAAAAAATTAGGGAAGTTTTGTTTCCTTAAGAGAAGACACTCTAACGGCCTGAGAGGACAAGAAAAAGAAGAAAGACAATACTTGGGGAACTTTTGGAGGTCTCCCCATCGCCATGGGACACGAAGGAGCCGTCTCCAAGAGGAGTCAAGAGAAGACCAAGGAAGACCAGAAGATAGGAGGAGTGAGGGGGGAGCGTTCAAGGATGGGAACCCTAAGTTAAAATTGACTCTCCTCCCCTCCTCCTCACCATAGGAGCGGTGCTCAAGTTTGTGTAGTTTCTTTGTTCCTTTGTCTTGATTCCGTTTTCCTAGGATTTCCAGCTTGTCTAGTGCCATGAGTCATGGCTTAAGGTTTTGCCTGGAATCCACGTGATTGTGCCAACCGCGACGGCATAGAAAAAGAGTATTTTTCTACCATGTGATTGTGCCAACCATGGTGGCCTAGAAAGGTAGAAATCATTCTTACAATTGCCTCACCAATTGTGAGAGCAAGGTGACTTTGGGAGACAACACCTCCTCAAGGTCATGGGATGACCCTCACAACGGTCTCCATGTGCTAGTTGCACGGGCGATAGAATGGCAAGTGTCGAACCGTCCAAGACCAACAAGGGCAAGGTGGTGACGGCCTCACTACATACCCTTGGTAGACTCCAAATTTTGGGAGTTTCCACCGCAATCACGGTCGCCAAACCAAAGGCAATCATACCGCCAAAGGTAACCCTCGCTAAACTTGGCGATTCCCAGAATCTTACAAAAGCCAAAAATGTACTTGAAGAGCACGACAACGTGCACATGGGTGACTCCCACACCACAGAAGACATGCTCTAGGATGATAACTCGAACGTAGACCCCAAAAAAGAGCACGATGCTGATGATGGCAAATGCAACAAGGATTACAATCATGGTCATTGTCATGCAGCGAACTCGAGCCGATCACTCGAGAGGGACAAGATGCTAGCCGGATCACCTGAAGCTACCGACAATAGTAAAAGCACCAAAAAACAGCTACACGGGAAATTCTTGCGAGCACGAGCCGGACGACATTGCCGCAAGTACAATTCGCAACAACCACCAAAAGGTTCCTGATTTGGCTGCCGATGCTGTGGGCCAACTCAATATCACCACCAACGGTGGAGGTGTAGCACCACCGAGAGGAGTGGAGACAGATCCTCCTTCCTACAATATGGCTATGATGGGACAGACCTATTTCCACTCAAGCGTCGTCAATGAAGACAGTCTCTTCTGGAAGATGGGACTCCTCAGAGGTGTTTACACAGGCCGTACACTCCTGCAGTGGGTAAAGGTACACTGACAACGCAAGACCCTTGAGGTTGTTATCGATACTCAGACGATATCAGAGTTGAAGTTCATGTTTGCCAACCTGCTTTCCCACATTGGGCAGAGCATCACAAACCTTGACTGTGATTGTCAGCGATAGCGTATAGCTGCTCATGAGACAACCTTTCCATGCAACAAATTTCACATGGAATTGCAAAGCGTGATCCATGTACAGATGTAGCATTGATTGTAGCGTGCCGCAGGTGCTGAAGCTATTGCCAGTCAGTGTTGACCCGGGGTTCCGGGGTGACCCTGTCACCGCGGCATCGGTACTGCGGCCCACATCGATGCCTCACCGATGTGCGGTGGTTGGGTTCGAAAGCGTGCACACGGAAGCAGGTCTCAGCCACCGGCTGTGATTGGTCTCTTGCAGACCAATCAGGGATAGCGGTCAAGACAACCCTGACCACGTTCGTGGCCCATGGCTGATTCATTGCATGCCACCTGTTGACTGTACATTTGAATGTTTGAAAGCAGGCTGAATGCATTGTATGAAAGGTTTTGCATGTTTTCAGGTTTGCAGGTTTTCAGGTTTGCATGTGTGTTTTATTCGCTTGAATACACACATATGCCTGTTGACGAGTGCAAAATAAACCTCAGCCATTTACCATTGACGTTTGCGAGGTCAACCGAGGTCTCCCGTTGATTGACAATTGATGGACTCGTCGGGGCACTGCTTTTCGACCGAGCTTGGCACGATCTGTCGGTTTCGGACGTCAACTTCAAAATGCAGGTGCTGGATATTGGACAGGACACGACTCCGGATATCGGGCCGCTCCGACCAATCGCCGGTCCGGTCAAGTGAAGTGTTGGCAGGCTGTCAGATGATGACGCAGGCACCACTGTCAACGCCGGCTCTTCAATTTTGTGCAAATATTGAGAGCCCGTGGATGTGACATCGGACGTCACTCTAAAAAAAGGCCAAACAGAGGGGCAACGGTCGCCATAGAGAAGAGACAAACCCCCTTCTCCCACCCACTAAGTCCGAGGTTCCGGGGTGGCCGGTGTATGGGGGTATCACATCAATGTTCCACGGTGGACATCGATGTTCCGCGGTTTGGGGTGGCCAGGTCAACACTGTTGCCAGTAGCAGCGAGGACTTCCCTACCTTGCTGACTTTGGGACCGGTCATGAACATGTGGAGATATTTGAAATGGGAATGAAGCTGATTAATTAATTGAATGACATGGAGCATGATCGTCGTGTCCACAAGGCTCCACTCAGTCAGTGGGGCGACCTTGCCACAATGCAACCTGAGGATATGCTCTTCAGGTAGGTGGTCAAGGAGTGGGAAACAAAGTAGCCACACCTTGATTGACAGTCCATGCCAAGGGAGGCTTTTTTTTCTATCATGTGTAAGAATTGCACCCAGCGTGAGGAGATGTAGTGTGCGTTCGACAAGATCAAGGACATAAAGCAGCTAGCTAGCTTGCTCAAGGCCTAGTTGAAAAATTTCACCGCAGTTGTGGCGGAAGATGAAAACTTGACTGAGGACGATGGGACCCGGACCTTCAAGAATCCCGAGTGTTTTCTACTAGAGTACTTGCATCATTTTCTGGCTAGCAAGAAGTTGAAGGACAAGACCACAACAACGACAACTGGCCAAGCTTGGACAAGCTGGAGGGCATTACGTGACTACATGAGTGAAGTGTGCCTGGTAAATCCGAAGTATTACTTAGATGAATGGCCAAACGCACGTGCACAACAAGGTCGTGACATGCAAATGGATGTTGTAGGAACTGATGGGACAACCAGATAGTGGGATGGGGTCAAGTACAAGAAGCCCGCAAACCCTCTAGCCAAGAAGGCTGGTAGGAACAAGGTCCCCAATCAGAATCATAGCTGCAACAATGACGAGCTGAAGGCTGCGCATGAGTGCCGCAACACACCCTTCTGTAATGGACTCTGCCCCAACTGCATACAGCTTGGCCACTTCAGGGCTCAGTTCCCTAAGGCTGCTGATGGTGAAAAAGAGGCTGCGACGTTGGCCACAGCTGTGGTACCTTGTGGGGATGGTGTAGTAAAATACCACAGACAGGGCCGTGGATAGGGCCAAGGCCCAAGCAATAGGCCCGGCCATGGTAATGGAAAGGGCCGTGGTGCGGATTTTTCCCAATCCTGAGTAACGTTGGTGGAGACCACTTAAGGGTATAATTAGATCACGAGTGTGGGTTCATCTTTTCATATGAGTATGATAAACAATTCCAGTTTCTGAGGAATTCAAATTTCTCTATTGTTTTCTCTCCTATTGTTGAACCTTATTCTACACTTATTCCACGACATTACACTCTAAACCTTACATCTCAGGACAAGATCCATGATCGAACATGCTTTGTGGTGGGAACACCAACCATTGTGTACAAGTTGTCTGAAGGAGTGATTAAAGTAAACACCTTTAAATCTGTGAGTTCAACCATGTCCGTGGTGCCTTTGGTCGACGGATTCGACCTAGTGAGATTCAAACCCTGGAAGATGCAAGCTGAATTCACACATGATCACAAGATTTGAACTTGAGTGAGTGCATCATGGATTTTTCGGTACCCACCATATAAATTCCATGTTTCTAACAAACTCGGCTTACCGTCGTCGAGCCTGTTCACTTGGACGACTGGAGGCAACATGATGATACAGTTCAAAGGACACATAGTTGGTGCTCCCATGAATGTGCAACCTGACACGGGAGAGTATGACTCCATGGTTAGCCTTGGATTTACCTGAAAGGTGGCAATAAAGTACGAGCCATCAATCGGTGTAGCTGTTGTTGATGGCAACCATACAATACATGTGATCGGTGGCTATAAAATAAGAACTTGCGTTCAAGTTTACACACAGAGTGTCAAGTTGAAGGTGCTCAACCTTCTTGACCCGTTCAATGTGGTACTAGGCAATCCTTGGCTCTGTGAAAACAAGGCTCAGATGTACTTTGAAAAAAAGTGCTTGATCCTTTAAAAGGAACAGCGTCGCTTTAAATTCATTTCAAGTAAGGAATTGTCACCAACCCGACTAAAAGTCTAAGCCATCTTGTCCATGATGCAGGTCAAGAGACGTATTCGACAAGGCTGTCGATACTTCTTGGCTCAGTTGTAGAAAGTGGATGAGGACGTGGAGGAAGACATGGCACAAGAGATGAAATCTCAATTGGCGGCATTCTCGGATATATTCGAAGACCCACTGTCTCGGCTTCCACAAGAATGACACATGGGCCACACAATTTTGCTGTAACCAAAGGCTACTCCTCCCTTCAGACCCATGCATCACTTTAGTCGAATAGAAATACAAGAGGCCAAATGGCAAATCAAAGAGTACCATACAAAAGTGTGGATGGAGCCAAGTAGCTCGTCGTACAGTACGTGGATTGTTTTTTCTGAACGAAAAGGAAAAGGGTTTATGCATGTGCGTGGACTACCAAGTGCTGGACAAGCTGATGGTGAGATTTCAATCCCCCCTACCATGCATTGAGAACCTGTTCGACCAAATCCAATAGGAAAAATTCTTTTTGTCCCTGGATGTTTCTCAAGGGTACCATAAAATCCGCACCATGAAAGATGATGTACCCAAAGAAACGTTTACAATGCATATGGGACACTATCATTTCCAAGTTTTGTGCTTTGGGGTAACGACCGTCCCGGCAACTTTCCAAGGAGAAATCAACCGAACGTTTACCAAGTAACTCGGTCAGTTTGTCTTGGTTTACCTAGTTAGCATCCTGCTTTTCTCTAAATTAATGGAAGATCACATAGAGAATCTGTGCAAAGTCATTCCGATCCTTTGGGAACAAACGTTCTATACGAAAGTGAACAAGTGCAAGTTTGCACAAAATGAGCCCGAATACCTTAGACACATAGTCGGCAAGGACGGTATCCGTGTCGACCCACAAAAGGTCCAAGCCGCGGTGGATTGGCCACGCCCAAAAAATGGTCGGCAGATTCAGTTTTTTTTTACAAACTACTTTCGACGGTTTATTCAAGAGTATTCGACCCTGGTAGCGCCACTAACCAGGCTCATACAAAGGCCGTGCATTGCTTATGAGCTTGTCAACGCAGGGACACGCTATAGGACTGGGGGTCAAGAGCTCCTTGCGGTGGTACATGCTTTCAAGATGTGGTGTTACTACCTTGAAGACGCTGAAGGAAAGTGTGGCAGTCGTGACCGACCACAACCCATTCGTGTTCTTCTGAATTCAACCAAACCTGTCAAGACGACAGGTTCTTGGAGCGAATACCTGAGCCGATTCTTGTTCACACGGAAATATCGGCCAGGACGCATCAACGTGGCCGATTCACTAAGCCGACAGCTTGTGGAAGTGAAGTAACCACTGAGATTGGAGGGTATTTTATGGTAATTGTGATAGCAACAGTGTAAACACCAGATCCCCATGCACCTCTTTGGAAACCACCTTGAGAGATTATCCACTACAATGGTTTTTCAAACAGGATCTGGATGGGATACTGTGTGAATTCTTGGTTTCAAGACTCTTGGATTCTAGATAAGTATGGATTGGTGGAGGCCGCAAGAATCTTTTGGCATGGAGAACAAGTTATTTTCTTGGACTTCGGAGACCTTCGGAGATTATCTCCCAGTTCTACGACCCGCTAGTAGCAGGTCATGTGGGACCTTGAGGATGGCAAGGAGGACGGTGTTGTTCGCAAGCTCCCACGCATCGACCTTGGTGGTGTCGGTGGGGTCAGTGAGAGGTGCGCCGGTGCCGGTGCCATGAATGATAGAGCAGAGGAGAATACCTTTTTGCTCGATGGAGCCAAAGTAGATGCTAAGGTTGAACGTCCATAACTTGCAGTTGTGGGTTCCGTCGCGCGTGGCGGAAAATTTTGGGACGGCAAGGAGAGGGCCACCCATTGCGGCAACGGAGGCTATGGAGAGACATTGAGAGGTGGGTGGGCTGGGTAAGAGAAAAAAAATAGGTCAGAAACTGAAAAGTGTCCAACCTCTTTTTTGTTGGTTGGAAAGGTGGGAGAGGAGGCCAGCAAAGGCAGGAACCAGAAACTTTTGGAGTGGGAGCTCTGAAGACAAAACGCTCGCGACAAACGTGGTGGACAGAAATCTGCCAATGTCGGTGAGAGCCGATTGAGAAACCGAAAACGGATCTTTCTGTGATGGAAAGGTAGAGGGGGAGGTGCACTACAATCAGCTCCAAAAGAAATTGGAGTGAGAGCACTGAATGCAGAACTCTCTCGACAGAAGTGGTGGGCAGAAAATTGCCTATGTCGAGGGCAATCCTGACAATGGGTTTTTTGCACTGGAAATGTAGAGGCGCAGGCCAATTGCACTTAGTTCCAACAGGAATTGGCTTTGAAGGGAAGACGACGAAACACTCCCGTCGGACGTGTGTTGGAGCAACGTAGTGGCGGCAGTGGAGAAGGCGGAGGGAGGCGACAGGAGGGTCACTTGAGCTCTGATGCCATGTCTGGAAGTAGAACACAATGAATGTGTTTGACTGATTGAATGTGAATTGACAAGGGCTGCCTCTAGCCTAAGTAGCTAAACATCAAAGGAAGGTGGTGGTGGTGGGTGAGGTGGTGAAATGGTCGGGAGGTGAGGTGTTGGGAAGGTGTGGTGGTGAAGTGAGGTGGGGTAGTGAGATGGTGCAAAGGTGGGATGGTAGGAAGGTGTGGTGGTGGAGTGAGGTGAGGTGGTGAGATGGTGGGAAGGTGAGTTGTTGGGAAGGTGAGGTGGACAGATGGTGGGAAGGTGTGGTGGTGTAGTGAGGTGATGCTGTGAGATGGTGGGAAGGTGAGGTGTCCCAGTTTGTAGGGGAGGATAATGTTGGGGGCAAAGCGGTTGGGTAGCCTGTTCAGGAATAGGAGCAAGGAGGGACAGTCCCAAGATGGGAGAATGCATGGGCTAGGTTAGGGGGAAATGGCTGAGGTAGCCCAGGGAGGGGAAAATAGGCATGGTAGCCCAAGGAGGGGCAGAGTGGTGAGGTGGGGTGTGGAGTAATGTTTATGGGGGGATTTAAACCTATGAGGTGGGCAGCAGGAATCAACGCGAGAAGCAAGAGGCTAATAGTTCACTGGCATTTTGAGTGCCGTGAAGGGCCATGGCTTGTCACTCCGATCGAGATACAAAATCGCTAGTAAGTTCTGGCAAAAGATGTGTGAGTACTTCGGTAGCGAGTCACAAATGTCGATAGTGTTTCACCCTCAAACTGACAGATAAAAAGAGTGGATGAATTACACTCTGGGGGAAATGTTCCACATGTACGTGGATCCTGCCATGAGAAAGTGGGACAAATTCCTAGTAGCGACAAAGTTTGAAATGAATAACTCGGCAAACGAGTCCATTTTGTTCACGATATTTGTATTGAAAATTGGTCGGTATCCAGTGATTTCCTCTTCATTGGTAAAGAGTGGAAATACAAAATGACATATTCCTTCTCCTCAAGCCTTTTCCAAGTGCATAGAATTCTTGTTACGAGCAACAAAGGATCACCTTCAAGCAGCTCAGCAATGAAAAAAGGCATACAGCGACAAAATTCTCCATGAGGTCTTGTTTGACATCGGTGATAAAGTGATACTTAGCATTTAGAACCTTTGACTGAATTTACCAGGGGTGCAAAAATTTCTACCAAAGTGGACTCGGTTGATTCCCATCTTGGTACGCATCGGGCCAGTGGTGTACCGATTGCTGCTTCTGCCAAGTATGAAGATACATGACGTATTTCATGTGAGCATGCTGGCTCTGTACACGGCAGACGGAATTTTTCACCCACCGCCAGCAGTCCTTGTTGCCGATGGCTAGTAAGAGGTCATTCGTCTATTCCAGCACCAAGAGCATACACTCTGGCTGCACATTGTTAAGAAATAGCTCGTTTATTGGGCCGGTTTTGGACCTGAACATATGTCATGGGAGCCCAAATTTTTGGTTGCCCACGGAGGTGGTCAACAAGTATTGGAGTGAGCTCGTAGCTCGCACAGATCTATGCGTGGCAGGGACACCACATGAACACGGAAGAATTGAACAACATTCCCACAGGACAACATTCATGGATAATAACCATAGAAGGTTGGAGACGTCCAACATGGTTGTCGCACGGACCCATGTTATCCTGTCCACCTCAAACCGCAGCACATCGATGTGCACCGCGGCACACGAGTGTGGTCTAAAGCCACATCGGCCACGTCAGCCCAATGGAAGAGGGGAGGAGGGGGTTAGGGACAGGCAAAGTTGTACTTATAAAACAGTTGTAATTTTCAAGATTCTATTGAGACATGTATGCTTTTTCACGGGTGCCTTATCTCATAGTATACTACAACATTCTAAGCATGGATTAGCTAACTCACTAAAGGCTCAAATCAGGTCATTCTAGTTATGATGAACACCAAGTTTTAGAATCAATGCACAGGGGCATGCTGAACAGGTCCAGAATATGTCAGACAACAGCACTTGAGGTATTCAAGTGTCATAGTACAGCAGGGATTGTTCATTGACATGATCACAGAAAATGTTGCGTCAGCCACAAACCTGACCCCTTCCCTCAAATCCCAACATCCCATATTCCCCAACTGCTGTCCCACTAACGCCCACGATGCCTAAGCCTCTTCCCTGCCTTCTTGCTACTCTCTGCCACAACAGCAGCTTTGCTTCTGGTTTCCTTCTTCTTTTCCTTGCTGGACTGAGCAGCAGAATGTTTTGCAGCTCCAGCAGTAGCACAAGATGTAGATCCCACACGTGCAACATCCCTTGCAGCAATTCTAATGGCAGATCCAGAACCTGCCAAACTGCATAATGTAGGCCTAAACTTGCTGGAAAAGGTGATAACACCTAAATTTCTGGCACCAGAAGAAGTCCCTGCACCATCTGTACCTAGAGAAGTTTCTACAGCAACACCGGTACTCGCACCATCAGCTGCTGAAGTTCCAGTACCTCCGTCAGTGCCAGCACCATCCCCATAAGGCCCTCCCCTACACCACTTTCCTCCTCAGCCTCTCTTTCCTCTTCTGTACCCTCCCCAGCACCACCTTCCTCCTGTCCTCCTTCCCTCACCCCCACATCTTCCACCTCCTTGTCCTTTTTTTGGGGATTCCCGCCAGATTCCATGTATTCTACGTCAACCCTTGTACAAATAGCTCTTGCAAAGGACGTGGACTCATCTACTACTATACGCTTGCCCTTCTCATGTTGCTGCTGCTGCTCCTCCTCTTCCTTTTCTTCTTCATCTTCATCCTCACCATCCACAAACACCTCCTCCTCCTCCTCCTCCATCTCATCACTCTCCTCTTCTCTCTCTGCAGCCTCCTCCTCCTCCTCTCCCTCAACATCTTCCACCAGCTCTCCATCATTCTCCGAGTCTGAATCATCCTTGGCCATCCAGTCAGTCTTGCAGCGGCAGACACGGGATTTGTACAGGTGGCAGAGGCGCTCGTTGCACCGGACCAGCATCCCCAGAGTCCGGATGTTGTGCCTGTTTCACCTAGCCACCACCCTCACCACAGCTGTGCGTGCCTTGTCACTGAGGCGTTCCGTCGTTAGTAGAATGGCGTTCATAGTAATGCGCCCGAGCTAGAAAGCCTCCAGTTCAGCTTTCAGGGCTGCTTGCTTGGCCTCAGGCACCAGGCAGTCAATGGCGGTACCATGCTGACATCATCCCCCAGATCATTTCCATAATGTGTGGGATGCACACGTCGTGCCGCAACAAACAGAGGATGAATCATGTCATTGGTACAGCGGCTTTTCATCCGCTCCAAGGAATTGTTCACATAACCCGTAGCCACCTTAGCAAGCATTTTGCCCCGTGGCTTCCCCAGTGCCTTGAGCTCAGTAGTGCAGTCCAGCAATGCCTCATATATTTCCCCAGACTGCCCACCAGGCTTGTCAGCAGAACAGTCACAAAGGGGTTCAGTGGGTAACGGAGCTGACACACTTGAAGCCAAAATACATGCAGACAGATAATGCTACGTACAACCTTCTTCCTGTCATGGAACAGGCTTCCCCTATGCTTCCCCATGTCCTTCCATGCAGCATGATTGACCAGCTTTAGGAGGAATGGCCTAATGTCAATGAGGCATTGCAGAATTGTGTGTCCTGATGCGAATCGAGTCTCACAACATGGAAAAAGGACACAACCGCCACTCTGCTGCTTCAACCACATGCAAGGCATGTCATTGTTGCAGGAAAAGGTAGCAACTTTCTCAATCCTTGACATCACAGAGGCACCCCATTCAGTTTTGCACACATTCTTCATGCACAGATCTATGTTGTGCGCACAACAACCCTGCCAAAAGACTCCGAGGTACTTCCCTTTCAGGTCCTGAAGTACCCTCTTGTTGAAGGCCGCATTGTCACACACGACACTCACCACATGTCGCTCCCCAACCATGTTGACGGCGGCCTCTATCATCATGGCAATATGGGAGGATTTCTGGACGGTGCCACTTGCATCATGGGAGAAGGCGTAGCAACCTCCCTTCACGTTCACGGCCATTGCATTTTAAATTTGCCGCTTCTGCAGGTCGCACCACTCGTCTACTGCCATAGTTGCACCGTAGATGGTCCACCCCTGTTTCAGTGGAGCATCATCTGCTTCCAGGCGCTCATCAATCTTGGGCAAGATGTTGTCTGTCACTGTAGAGCGGCTAGCGAGGCGGAAGGAGGCGTTGCTTGCGTGAGCCTTATTCACAGCCTTGTTCCATAGTGGCTCACGCGTGAAGGAAATCGTCAATGCAGCGCAAGCCATGAGCTTGACGATGGCGACTAGAAGCTGTGCATTTACGGCGTTGTCGCAGTGCGGGCGAACGCTGGTTTGGATCATGTCAACCATCCTATTGACATCCACCAGCCAGACACGCTGCTTCTACTACATCTATGGTTGCAACTGTTACTGCTGCTGTAACAGCTGATCACACAGGACTCTGGCATGCCTAAGCTCATCTTCCTGCCACTGTGGCAGATCCCCGGTGCGACCACCGTCGGGAGAACAGGGCCCTCCGAGGACATACAAGTCGTCGTTGCTATCGGCTGGTTCCCCGGATCTCTCCAGCACCTCCGCACGCTAGTGTGACTCAAAAAGCTGGTGCCATGACACCGGCTTGGATGTTGTGCCCCAGGAATTGTCCAGTCCATTGCACAGACGCACGTCCACTGGCTTCCAGTTGTTTGGTGGATGTGGAAACCATGGTACACCAAGGGCATCAGCAGCAAGTGGTGGCACGTGCTCGCAATTCCCAACATTGCCGTTGTTTTCACTGAAATGACCCCTTATCCTGTCACACATGCCACTGAAGAGGGGGGTTGAACTCCGGGTTCAAAAGCGCAGAGACGTCGCAGCTGACATTAATGAGGGGATCATGGAGGAGCTCTGTCGAGATGCCATGATGGTGGTGATGGCTCTCTTGGGAACCATGGTGGAGTGGGAGAGGCTGCCTAGGCAGCATAGGCCTCCTGGCCGTTGCCTAACTGCCAAGGAAGACACACATGCAAACTCAAGGTGAGACCTTGGACCCCTGCTGGTCCTTAATAATATTTTTGTCAAGCCTTCTGGAAGGTAGTCAAATGTGTTAGAACCTTCTAAAGTTGAACACCAGATGTCAGTCCAGGTGGCTTCAATACCCTCAGCCAAACGGCGTAACTATCTTGAGATTGACACGTAATGGCCATGAATACAAGGACAAAAATGCCCATCCGTAGAGTTTATGAACTTGTGTATGTCTGGACTGTTCCAGAAGGTTCTAACAACGTTGACCACTTTGGCCAGAAATTCCAACACAATTAATGTCAACCATATTGAAATTTTGACTTTTTCATAGAAAATCTCGACAGTACTAGACTTTTACATAAATTATGCATCGATGTTCAACCCCCCCCCCCCTTCTAAGTGAAGCATTGTTACACGACTAGGCCAAGCGAGGCTCAACGTGAGAGGGCCCATTGAGCCCTCGCATCGAGTCCGGCTCGACAGAGACCGAGTGGAGGGGAGGGGAGGGGGTGACCAAGAGATTCACAAACCTAGAGGCCAGGTTAGTGAAGTTTACAAAACATTTCACCACTCAAAATAGCCTTTAAAGAACTTCATTCGTATGATAGAGTATAGTACACAAAGATATAATCTGAAGTGCCATGTGGCAACCTCAGTGGGCCACATGAAAACATGCCTTCCAGCGCAGCAGAACCACGCCAGCCTCATTGGTCAATACTTCCCTACATGAACCAACAAGATCCTTTGATTGGCTCAAGAATATTCCTTAGAATGATCAACCCCCATTCCCCTCTCATCACATAATGTTGTTATATACGATGCAATGATCTGCATGGGTGTGCACGCAAGTCTTGAAACGGATACCAATTTTTTTCCTATGCCCCCTCCGTCCTGTCTTCCGAGTGCGGACTTCGCTTTGGACAGTCGGTGTCCACATTCACGGGAAAATGGCCAAAAAGCCACATTAGGACCCCATCACAGTGAACCGCGGTGCTGAGCCACGGTGGTCCGACCACATCGGCACCCCGGGACAACATGGGTATGGGCGCTCTAGCCTAAAGGGGGGAGGCTGCAAGTCGCGCTGACCAACAAGCTGCAACATAGGTCCAAGTGTTCTGCATGTGTTCATGTTTAGTTGGTGGTTGATTTTCTTCATTTTCTTTCACAATGTTGATGACTCACTATCTGGCACTCCTACTTGTTGGTCATGAACCGACATTTTTCATAACAAGTGGGGAGGAATGTAGCGGGGGGCCAGTTTGGCTCTCCCTCCTTGTAGATGCAAGGGGTGGTTGGACACCACCCGTCGCCACTACGAGGGCTGGCCGGTGGCCAGCACTTTGCTAGTCGCCGGCCAGCTGGCTGCCAGCCGGCTTGATAGCTGGCGGCCGGTCAGGTGACCGGCCGGCTACCAGTTGGCCGCCCATCGAGCTAGTCGCTCAATCGGCAGCCAGGAGGCCGGGAGACCTTGAGGGCTGAGGCCTGTGGTCTCGAGCCCTTGTCCTCGTCCTCTCCTCCCCGCCTCCTCAAGCGCATGAGTCGAGGAATAGAGAGTGAGGGAGTGAGGCGTAAGAGAGATGAAATGTGCCATTGCAAAATCGTAGGATGTGTCTTGCATGTGATGATTTTGCAACGTCGCATCAAAAATGAAACTCAATTTTATTTGGTATTAACTTTTAGCTTTTATATAGAAAACTCGTGCAAACTCACGGGTTCAAAGTAATACCCCTCTCATTTGGGACCTAAAACGAGGGCGCAAGGTAAGAACCAAAATGGGCTTCTTCGAGTCTCTATGCACTAGTTATTGATGACGATTGTCCCCAAGAGGGACGTGGAAGAGAAAACCCCTCCAACGAGCTCTAGATGCCATTCTTCAAACATTGATGACGACCTAAGTGCAGAAACTGGAGGCACGACCTGTTACGATGGTATTATATTAAGATGGCCTTGATGACCAACAGTACGACGATTTTGGTAGCTACAAGAGATATCAAATGACGCGAGCAGCTATAACGGCAGAAGAAATGCCACGGTGGAGTACAGGCTTATACTTCACCATTTTCAGTGTCATAAAGTGTATTTAAAAGCTCTTGAGGAGCTCTTCTTTATCCTCCTCCTCCTCCATCTAAGCTTTCTCTTTCCTCCAGGGAGCTAGTGTATGTTTTTCTTGGACGGGATGGGGAGTTTCCACCCCCAAAACCATCATTTTCCCCCTCTAATCACGACTCCCTCCTACATCCTTCAAGCAAAAATTAGGAAAGTGTTTTTTTCCCTAAGAGCAGCGAATCTAACGGCCTAAGAGGATAAGAAAAGGGAGGAAGGCAATGCCTGATTAATTTTTGGAGGCCTCCACATCGTCGTGGGGCATAAAGGATTTGTATTTAAGAAGTCAAAAAAATGCCAAGAGGACTCAAGAGGAGACCAAGGAAGACCAGAAGACAAGAAACAAACGACGTCGATGATGGTGAAGGTGATGAGGATTGTGATAATTCCCATCGTCATGCAGCGAGCTCGAGCCAGTTGCTTAAGAAGGACAAGATCTTGCCCTTCTCAAGCCCTTCTCTTGTCCTTTTTGCTCAAAGCTACCAACAGTAGCAAAGGTGCTATGAACAGGACGTGGGAAGTTCCAGAGAGCATAAGCCGGACAATACTGTCGTGAAGGTAATTTGTGACACCTACTGAAGGCTTGCTGAGTTGGCTGGCAAGGCTGCAAACCAACTCAAGATTGCCACCAATGGTGGAGGTGCACCACAACCCAGAGGAGTGGGGACGGAACTCCCTTCCTACGTTGTGGCAACGATAGGGCAAAACAATATCCACTCGAGCGACGTCACTGACGATAGCCTCCTCCAGAAGGTGGGACTTCTCAGAGGTGTGTACGCGAATCGTACCCTTCTATAGTGGATAAAGGTGCACAGATAGCACGAGGCCCTTGAGGCTATCGCCAACGCTCTGACGACATCATAGCTGAATTTCACGTTCACCAACCAGCTGGCAACGAAGAGGCAAGTGGAGTAGCACCAGATGTCGGTGGAGGAGTGACAGGAGGAGGAGCCAAAGGGTGGGAGGGAAGGAGAGAAGGAGAGCTCCCCGGTGTGACAGACCGAGGGCCGGACGCTGAGCCAAAGCCGATGGAGCTGACGGAGGAGTGGAGGAGACAATGAGGCTGGAGGAGCAGCGAGACAAAGGAGAGGGGAGCCGATGCAGGAGAAGAGCGAGGGAGAAAGAGGATGAAGAGGAGAGGGATCCAAGGCCGGAGGAAGGAGGAAGGAGGAGGAAGGGAATAGGAGAGAACAAGAGAAAGAGGGAAGTGAGAGAAGAAGAGTAAAGAAGGAGAAAAGTGGGGGAGGAGGAGAAAAGAGTGAAGAGAGAAAGGGGGAAGAAAAAGGGGGAGAGAAGAGAGAGAGAGAGAGAGAGAGAGAGAGAGAGAGAGAGAGAGA
>SZWC01004407.1:128167-142222 GCA_023375785.1 Penium margaritaceum
TAGATGTAGATGTAGATATAGATATAGATATACATATAGATATACATATAGATATGGATGTAGATGTAGATGTAGATATAGATATGTATATAAAAAATAATTTTTTTATTTATGTTTTCATTCTCCAATTTCTAACTTTTCAATCACAACATATTGATTTCAAACTTTCCACAATTCTATCAATTTTATTACATTTTCAACTGATTTCATGAATTTAATCCTCATTTTGTATTTTTAGAGATAAAATAAATTTTATTTAAACCATTAATGATGATTAAATTAATTTTTAAACGCTTTTGTGCATGAAATATTTACAATTATTGTAATTATTTTTAGTAATTCTCAACGATGCCTTGGTTAGAAAATAATGCACACAATAGGTATAGAAACTCAAATTTTATATGTAATTTTTTCTATTATTCTAATACATGTTTCTTATTGCTTTCGAATATGGTCGCTTCAGATTTATATTGAATTTCGCTAAATTGCTTTTGTCTAGTCGTTTTTTGAAAGGCTATTCTGAGCCTCAGTCGTAATGTCGTCTGGCGGGCTCATTCTGTTGCTTTCTGATCGATGGACGGCAGTGCATAGTTCTTTCTTCTTTTCCTCGAGGGTATTCTTTTAGGCGATAATTCAATTGCAAACTGTCAGGTTCGCCAGTTCAACTCTCCTTGTTTTTTATTCTATTGCTAGCCTGGTTTGCGGAGTTGGATTTTTCTTGCAAAAGCTCCAATCCACGTCTCCGAGGACTCGGCCGTGAGCCCATTCCGACTGGTGACGTGGCTTATGTCGCTATAGTTAGAAGATGCGTTTCTACACTTGGTTGCGATATTGTGTTTTGGATTAGGACTTCCCCCGCCCCCTCTCCCCCCTTCCCTCCGCTCTAGAAGGTCTCGTTTAATCAATAAACATGTTTGGTAACAATAACATTTCTACATTGACAGATGCCACTGAAGTCGCAAAATGGAAACGTCTGGATGATGACCATGTACCCGACGGCGTACCTCTCCACCGACACACCGGCTGCAAAGCGTCCTGACAAAGTGTTGAAGTCGTGGCTTGTCAAGGTCAAGAATCGAATTCCACGAACCGGGTGGATAGCGCTTTCAAACATCCGGAACGGGGTACCTTGTAACGATGCCGGATGGTCTCCTCTTCCCCAACGCAATTTCCTGCAGCTCCGGTCCGACGCGCCACTTGAATCCTCGGAATAAAAAAAATTTCGGAATCTCTCGGACATCGAAATCTCTGGCACGACTTTCAAATACATCGCAGATCGTACACTGATGGAGCCATGGACGATCGGCTACGTGATTTTGTTTTTAGAGCGAAGGTACGTGACTTGTTTTCCCGTGAAATCGCTTGTGAAACCAAGGCAAAGGCCTGTCCATCGGTCCTATCAAGTTCGCTCACCCAAATCGATCCTCGAAATGCGTGGGCCAATAATGATTTAGGTGGGATTCGATCATATTCCCACTCACCCCTCACTGTCACTGCCGACGTAAATAGTGCACAGGTCTGACAGAGACTGTTCGATCTTTGTCATGTGCTTGCATCGTAGTCCCACAATCGCATCTTTTCTTACGGGAAACTTACCACGGACATCTTCATGAACGAAGCATTCATCCTTCCAGATCCACGAGTCGAGATATGTGTCTTTCTTTCCCGGGAGTCAGAAAAAGAGGCATTCCTGTCCTTGGCTTTTCAATGCTGGATCAGCAGTATGCATTTTTTATTAAGCATGGAAAAGAGGGTTATCCGAAAATTTTGATCAATCACGAATCTTTCTCCGTCAGTCAAATGTATTCCCCCATTTTCAATATCTGTGGTTCTGATATTTCTATGCGGGCAAAGCCTAGGCCAAACATGAAAACACATGACATCAACTAGGCCTTATGGTAAAGAGGCCAAGCAGGATGCCTTTATATGCATGGGGCATCTTGCATCCTCCATGAAAACACCGTGCAACCCTACACCTTGAACAACAACACATACCTCAAAGAGGGGTTTATTATTATTCGATCCAAATGCTTGCATGAGAACTCTAATGCTAAATGATCTGATCCATTAAAGGTAATCTGAACAATTTCATTCCATAACATCATTATTTCTGTCACCTGTGGATATTTTTCATAAATTAAAACTTGTTTGATGTATGTAGACTCTTTGTTGTAAGAGGATATGACACTTATATGCAAGTTTTGTGGACAAACTGTCAACCCCTGTTCCCAAGAGCTTGTCCATTTCCCATTCATCACGAGTAGCAAATGCAAGTGGCAAAGTGAACGCATGCACATCATGAAATGCACATACTTATAGAGGGCTCATAACATCTAAATAAATCGTTATAATGAGGGGCTACACAAATGCCACGCATTGATGAATACATCCATCACAACTAGAATTCAAAAAGAATTTGCCAATTCTAGGCTTTCAAATTTCTTATCAAATTTTGGCCTGTAAAATTTAAAAGCCACCATAATGGGGAGATCCGCAAAAGCAAGGCCTTCATACAGTGTATGGCTACTTGAAAGAACAATTTTCATTTACAGAACCATTTTTTGAAGCACTTGCATGGCGGCCTCTTACATCATGGATATGATACATTCCTTTTAAGAATTAATAAAAATGATGGTTCATTTTAACTTAATTATTTCACAAGCCAATTATAAGCTTCTAAAATGTGATTGAAGTTTTAAACTCTACACATATTCTTTAAGTGAAATATGATTTGTGGCTTGATAATGCGATATCCTTCATAGCACTTGAACTGCACGTTTTTGAAACATTAGTTCTTATATGACCATCAAGGCCATCTCCTCAATTGATATGAACTCATATAGAAGCTCCTTTTAATATACATGATTCTTTATTTATAACTTTCTTTTTCTACATCTCTAGAGTGTGCCCTATTGGTCACCCCATTTCTGTGGAAAGATTTCGTATGTTTTCATCATTTATCAACGCATTTGAAACATTTACAACACGTGATACAAGGAAATGGCTCATTCCTACACATCTATTTTTTCCCCATGAAGTGAAAAAAAGGGATGGCTGGAACTGTTTACCACTATAGGTGTGCAATATCAATTTATACACTTAAAGCCCAAACCATTGACATAATATTACACATGTTGTATATGAGAGATGTTAGAAATGGTTGAGCAACATCTTGTTGCTAAATACCAACCATACAATGTAGTTAATGGTGAAAATTGAACTACACTATGAACACGAACATGGCCCATGGTATGCTAATGAATATGAAGAATAAGGGGTGATAGAATACCATGCACAAGGTGATAAATACAAAATTAAAGATTTCTGATGATGTTAGTGAAGTGCTTCCAAAGCTTGAAAATGCCACATATTACCAAAATATTGAACAAACAATGTAAATAAGAGTGGCATGTACTTGATTTGTATTAGGTAGTTAATGAAGCTACACTAAGAAGAGTCAAAGGAGTAAATGAGAAAAAAACCAATGCAAATATAGCTTTGAGGAGAAACAAAATTATGGTCTGATGGTGCAATATGAAAATAACTACAAAATGTAGCGTTATGTGATGGTGTTTTCTAGAACGTTGTCAATACTTGAACGATGTTTGCGATTTTTATTTCACAAATCCTTACAATCCATTTGATGGAAGAATAATTTTTGTCATGGTTTTACGAGGAAATATTTTTTTTGTGTGGAATTCCTTAGTTCTTTGCTAATCTCAAGTGCATCTTCATGGATGGTGGCCAATGAAGACATGACGTGTTTTTGTGGAAACTATAATGATGTATGATGAAAAGCCTCCATATGTTGAATAATAACCTCTTTCCCTTATTATCATTAAAACTATATACACAAAATATTAAGCAAATCCTATTGTAAAATCCTAGAAATGTGTATGAAACCTTCACAATCATGGCAAGTACTTCATGGAAGAAGGTTACACATGTGTTCACGGTGCCACCTATGGCATGTGAAATTCCAAGGCAAGGCATACCAAATCTCTTTCTGACAATGTTGATTCAAGACGTGGAAAGTACATATGGGGAACTTGATGGTGTGGCATAAATTCAAGTCACTATTTTGAACTCATTCAAAACGTGGAATCAAGTAAACCCTTTGAAGGTATAGTTAATGTAGGACTATTTATACATTGATTTTCAAGGTTCCTTCAGGTGTGTGATTTTCTCCTTCATGAAGCATTAGAACCCCTTGAGTGCATAATGCTGTCCTATATGGGAGAGTGGACCCCCACCCCTATGAGAGGGGACCAGGGCGGAGGATTTGTGTATGTGGACAGTGCGCTCGTTCCCCATACAAATGAAAAACTGATTTCACTCTCAATGCATCATGTTGTCTTACATGGGACATATGGCCCCCACTCCTACGGAGGATTTCAATGCCTTGGGTTCACAATGAGTATTGTGTGCTTGGTTTCCACCTAAAGATACACTAATGACACACTTAGTGCATGATAGTTTTCCATAGATAGTTGGATCTCTCCCTTTCTTGGGGGTCAAGTGCGTGGGTACGGTGTATAAGTGTAGTCCTCTTCTTCTCCACACGTAATTGCACTTATCTCACACTTGTTTTTGACTTTGTCTCATACGGAATGTTGGGCCAACACTCGTGGAGGGGGGTGTAATGTACACGGTTAGAGTATGAGGACAATGAATCAATTCTCCATATAAAAATACAGTCATTAACACTCAGTGCGTGATGTTGTTTTATATGTGACCTTTGAGTGCCTATCTCATCGGTCGGTCTAGTGCGAGGGCCTAGTGTATGAGAGTATACAAATCTCTTTTCATATGAAAGAATATTGATCATGCAATTCGTGTGTCATTTCACTTCATGTGGAACATTGGATCCCCATGCCTATAGTGGGTTCTAGTGCGTGGGGTAGTGTATAAGGGTAGTGTGCTCATACAACATCACGTAATGCACAAATTATGCACAATATGCATGATTTTTTCTCGTATGGTATATTTGAACCCCACTTCTATAAAAGGTCGTGTACATGGGACTAGTACAATGATAATGTGCTCATTATCCATATACCAATACACCCAGTACACACTCCATGTGTTTCTTTGTAATGTGTAGAACATTGGACATTCAATCCTCCTTAGGGGGATCAAATGCGTGGGGGTTAGTGGATAAGGATAGTGTGCTTCTTCACCATATAAAAATACACTTATGATGCATTAGGTGTGTGCTCTTCTCTCACATAAAAATTGGACCTTCAAACCTAGGGGGGATCCAATGCATTGGACTGGTGTATGAGGATAGTGTTCTTGCTCTCGAAACTGAAATTCATTGATCAAGCACTCCGTGCGTAATTGTTTCTTATATGGGACCCTTGACTCTCACCCCCATTTGGGGTATTGTCTATGGGTTTATTTCATGAGGGTAGTGGGTTTTTTTTCCATATTAAAATACACTAATCATGCACTTAGTGCACTATTTTGTCTTGTTTAAAACATTGGACCCCCACCCTTATTGGAATGTTGAGTGCGTGGGGTTTAAGTATGAGAGGAATGCATAAATCACACACTCACTTTGTGATTTATCACTTACAATACATTAGAACCCAACTCCTATGGGGGGTCTAGTGCATGTGGTTAATGTACTAGGTCAAAGTACTCGTTCTCCATAACATAATGCATGGATCATGAAATTAGTGCATATATTTTTCTTATGTTGGAACTTTGAACCCCACTCATATGTGTAAGATTCTATGCGTTGGGCAAGTGCATGAGGAAACAACGCTCAATTCCCACATAAGAATACATTGATAATGCACTTTGTTCATGATTTCATTATAGACATACATTATTAAAACGTAGTGAGCTGCATTGGCCTGAAATGTAATGACAATGTCCACCCTTCCATATGAATCTATGCAAAGAACGTGTTTAATGTATAAAACAATATAATTGTATGTTTCAATCTCAATAATTTTCCTCACTGCAGGTACAATAAAGGAGCACATTAGAAATGATGTGTTGGACTGAAACACCATTCAGAATATATCAATTCTTTTTATCATTACAATAATGCTCCTTGTGCTAATCGCACTGCATAACATTGCAAATTGTCGCAAGGCATGACCAAAGTAATATTTATACCGTAGTTAATGAGTTCAAAAAGAAACTTCCATCCATATAAGATCTATTTCGCTACAAGGTGGTTCAAAACTTACAACACATGCATTCCATCAATTGCGAAAGCACAAGCAAAAATCCACGACAATAAGATCGACATATTAAACATGTCCTTTTTCATGGGTTGCTTGTATTGAACACTTCAACATACTAAGAATCATGTTGAATCTGAAGATTCAACATGCTTCTTTTTCAATTGTAAAGCCATTAATTTGTAAAACATGAATGCCTTTACACCTTAAATTAGAGTTGTGAGACGTTTTTATGTACATACTAAGAGTTGTATGTATGTTGATAGTTAGTGTTGTGGAGCCACACACAGCTACCTTGAGTTGCTTATGATAAAGGCTTAGTGTTAAAGAAGACGAAGATCACTTTTTGAGCCACTAGCTTGCACTAGAAGAAGCACAATCGTTTAAGGGAGGTGATTTGTGAGGAATTCACTTTTGGAGTAAAAGAATCAACTATAAAGATAACGACTTTGTGGAAGTTCCAAGCAAACATTTGAAATGCAAAATATGAGATGTTTAGGTTGAATAGACTCAATGGAATATGCCCCTTTCATAACAACAATGTAACCCTTCTTTTCCATCTAAAGTGTTCTATCACTTGAGGTGGCACGTTGGTTGAATAGGTACTTTGGATATTTTATAACCACATGGATAATTGAGAAATCCATCAATACCATTAGAATCACGTTTAGAGATTAAGAGGTTAATGGTAGCTTACGTTCACAAGACCATTTGTACAATTCAACGGTGTTATTTAAGTGAAATGTACACGTAGTAAGTTGAACATTGAAAAGAATAGGAAAGGTTATCAGGAATAAAACAGTGTCACTTAAGAAGAGAACAAGTGAACAAGGATAATTACACAATCCTTCAAATTGAACATACACGGATTCTTGCATGAAAATAAAAAAAAATCTTTTAAAATTGGTAAGAAGTAAGGATTTTAATCTCGCCCTTCCCATTTTGTGAATTAAACGTTTGAGCCCTCGTGGAGTGAGAAACATTAGGGAAACAAATTACACCATATGTGAAAAATCAGAGGTAATTGTTTCACAACATGGGAAAATTGCCTTAGCACACTTTGATTATATGTATAAGACACCATGACATTTCCATGAGCTATAAATGGAACATGTTCAGATTAACACTGGTAAAAATGTGACAAAAATTTCCTTCTAGAGAAAAAGAAACATTAGTGGAGTGTTGCGAATTGTCAATGAAAAGGCATGATGATGTTCCATGTTTCCACGGTTTTATGACTTATTTTAAACATGCCCAATTGAATTTCGTAATCCAAGCCTTTTTCCTGAATGCCTCATTATGTCTTGGCTATGCACCAATGCAAATAATATGTGTTGAGTAAATATAAAATGTATATGTAGGAGTAGCTCCAATACTTGTCTTAATTGTTTTTTTGTTTCTTAGTCTTTTGAACACTTGATTTGGGTTTTCCATTTTGAAGAATTTTCATGGAGAATTTGAAAGGAAATGATATAAAAAATTAGGTTATGAATGTATTTCTCTTCATCAACCAACATGTGAAAGTGTTTCACCTTTTTTCATGGGCTGTTTCTTAATTGTGGAAGAAAATGTCATACGCCAAGGACCCTTGATTTTTCAACAAGTTTCTTGCCTTCCTCAACATCTTCCCCACCACAAGTGATTTTAGCGTAATATTTTCATTTCATATTTATAATATTACAATTTGATACCCTTTTAGCACATTGGACGTAATTCTTGCCTTAATAGGCCAAATTTGAAATGCTTTTGGGTCCCCAAATCCTAAGCCATGTTTTCTAACATCCACGTTCAAGGTGTTCATAAGGGTAAAATGTTTAGATCTTTGAGTAAAACAAAATCAAAAGAATTAGTCAACATAAGGAGGTATTGACTAGTCAAATTAGTCGATATGGTTCAACAAAGAAGAGCGGACAAATTTCAAATAGGAACCTAGTTCAACACCATAGTAGAATAGAATCAATTAGTAAAAGCGGCAAAATCATTGCCTAGGCTATAATGTTAATTGTGGTTGAGATTCTTCCATGGCTCTCTATCTTATCTTAAGAGTGGATGCCATTTTCTTAAGTAAGAATTTGCATTGAAGCAAATGCGAGCGGTAAAGATGTAAAATATTTATTTTGTATGGTTAGGCATGGACATTGACAAAACCAGGTGAAGAGCAAGGTCAAACCTAGGAACATCATGAGTAAGGCATACATGGAGATGGTAAGTCGTAACAACACAATAGTAAGGGCACATGCAATTTTTTGGCTCCCACAAGCAAATGGGCATATATGGAGATCTTTTCTTTACATATGTACAAGTGAATACAAGCCTTGGTGATGAATGAAAAAATGAAGATGAAAATCAGGCAATGTGTCATGTGCCAATGCACGTGGAATTTTACAAACATGGCAAGAAAAGAGTATATGGGAAGGAAGAGGTGAGAAATAGAGAAGGAAAATATGAGGAAAAGGATGAGGGGGAGGAGGAGGTTGAGGAGGGGGGCTAGGAGGATCAAGAAGAGAAGATGGAGGAGGAAATTGAGGAGTATGGGGAGAAGGGAAAGCTGGAGGGGATGGATAAGGAGAAGGAAGGAGTGGAGGAGTTGGCACAGGTGGACAATTAGGAGGATGCATAAGAGAGCGGAAAATGGGGAGGTTGTGGGGGAGTAGGATGAGGAAAGGGAATGGGGGGTAGTAGGAGGATGAGGTTGATAAGGATAAGGAGGAGGAGGAGGATTAGGATGGGGAGGAGGAGAAGAAAGAAGAGGAAAATGAGGATGTTTGGGAGAAGGAAGGAATGGAAACGACATAACTCAAGAGGTGTATGGAAGGGTAAGAGCACAAGCGAGAATTGAATTCTCATCCGGAAAAACCAAAAGAGACATGGATATTATAACAAAAATGTATGTGAGAAAGACAACCAACACCTTAGATTAGGCATCTGAAAAATCAAATAATGATTATTATATTTTTGATGAAATGTGTATAGTATAGACGAAAGGTCTTGGGAGGATGGAAAAATCTTTTGAAATCGTGTGGTGATGTAATGGGAGGGATAAGGAATGGGGTTTGGAAGAGACAAATATGGTAGTAGTAATGGACGATGGTGAGGTGGATGAGGAACCATCATATCTAACATGCACATGTCCCATAACAAAAAGAAGTATAAGGTAGGAAGGGGGGATAATGAAGAGAGATAGAGGGATAGATAAAGAGAAATTTCATGAGAGAAGGAAAGGGAGAGATGAGTGTAAGAGATATTTCAAAGGAGCCTGTGAAAGAGGGAGAGCAGAGGGGAAAAAAGAATGAGTAAGGGATGGTGGAGACCATATGAGAGGATCAAGAAAGATAAGGACTTAGGGTAGGGGTAAAGTTGATCACAACATTAATTGTTATAGGGATGAAAAAAATGATAGTGTTTATGATTGACATATAACTATATTGGTGATGATGTATGAAATTGCGAATGTGACATTGATGGTCATTGCAATAAAGATCACGACAATGCAACTCATTGTGCCCATGAATTTGACAAAACCATAGTAATGGTGAAAACAAAGGAGACAATGTTTGCAATAGAGACAATGATAGTTGCAATTTTGATGGAGAAATGAGAGCATTGTGACTTCAAAAATAGTTGTACTGGCTACGGTAAGATAAAGTCTGAGGCAACGTTGATGGTGACGAAAATAATGATGAAAACTATGGAATAACGATGATATTGACCATAAAGAGGACCACGTGATGAATGTGGTGGCCACGACAAATGTAATCTTGACTTCGGGTTGATTGTAAAAACATGACAATGGAAAGAGAGGAGAAAAATGAATGGGAGTACTATGCACAATGGGAAGGAGATAAATGGGCAAGGAGGTAGAAAATAAAACAGGGATAGGGGATCCTATATGATGAAATTGGGTATGTGGTTGAAATGAGATAAGGAGATAGGGTGGATGATATTAAAAAGAGATATGTAGATGGACAAAAATATTTGTTGAAAGAGATATTAAATAGTACAAGAAAATCCATACATAGAGATACACATGTGGAGAGAGAGAGAGAGGGAGAGAGAGAGAGAGAGAGAGAGAGAGAGAGAGAGAGAGAGAGAGAGAGAGAGAGAGAGAGAGAGAGAGAGAGAGAGAGAGAGAGAGATATCGAGATAGATAGAGAGATAGAGAGAGATATAGAGAGCGAGATATATATATATATAGAGAGATAGAGAGAGAGAGAGAGAGTGAGAGAGAGAGAGATATGAATAAGGAGGGATAGAGAGAGAGAGAAAAGAATAAGTAGATTGGTAGAGAGAGGGAGGGAATATATTGTTCATAAAGAAAGAGAAAGACGGAGAGAGAGACATTGAGAGAGAGAGAGAGATAGAGAGAGAGAGAGATATTGAGAGAGAGGGAATGAGAGATGTTGAAAGGTGAAAAGGGAGATAGGGGGGGAGGTAGGGAGGGAGTGAAGGATGGAGTTATGGAGGTATCGAGGGAAGAAATGTGGGGATGAGGGAAAGAGGGACATGCAGATTTGGATTGAGGGAAATATGGAGGGAGGGATAGGAGGAGGGAGACATGATTGGACAAAAGAATGGAAAAAAGCATAGAGGAAGGGGTGAGGGAGGGAAAAAGGAAGGGGATCATTTGAAGGAGGGAGAGATACAAAAGGGACAAATAATGGGAGGGAAGGACATACGAAGGAAGTGATGGATGGATGGATGGAGGAAAGACGGACATGTGAGTGTAGGTGTGGATATGTACACAAAAAATAGATAAATGTGGTGTAAAAGGGTTGAAAAATAAAAGTGTAATGGAAAGAAGGAAAGATATAAGGGAAAAGAGTCAGATAGACAAAAAACAAATGGATTATGGATATATGTATAAATTGGGGGAGAAGAATGAAAATAGATAGATATAATGAAGGAAGAACGGAAGGTGTGAGGTAGGTACAAGGAGGAGGGACGGAAAGAGGGATGGAGGTAAGGAGGGAGGGTGGGAGCTAGATGACTAAGGAGGAGGGAGAAGAAAAAGGTACATGTGACAAAAGTGGAAGTACATGCGGTAGTAGACAGTTGATTTGCACTATGTCAAACAAGTTGTTGCTTGACCTATGAATTGTGAGGAGCAGAGCTCTATGAACAAAATTAGAATTTGTGGACAAGGAGGGATGAGTTTCAGTGTTTTTTGCCTCTGTCGTTGGGGCCCCGCGGTAGCATGGCCATAGTGATCACATAGCAACCGAATGCAACTAATAGTCCTCCCATGAAGAATTGACGGTGCCGAAACCTTGGAGAATCATTATTGATGAATTGAAACTTATACGCACAAAATAAATCATATTTTTGTTTTTGACTATCAAACTTCGAATTGATTAAAGTATCATATGTTAATGTTGAATGTTTATTTCCCCCTTTTCATTTTTCCCTCTTTATTTCTCCCATTTCGTTTTAAAGGTGTCTGCCCCAACAAATTTCCTTTTTATTTTTCATTTGTATTATTTTCATTTCATTCGATGCAAACATAGTTTTGTACTTATCCATGGTTATAATTTCTTTGTTGGAGCAAAGGTATTGTGTATTATCCTATTTGAACTTATGTTTTCAAGATCCTAAGCGTTAATGATTATGCTAGGTATCACACGTTTTTCTTGTTCGCTCGGGTTTTGGAGTCTTTGAGATTTCTTTTGTTTTTGTTCATGAATCTATTTTCTAAATTTTTTTCTTTCCACACATCTTTGTATAACATGGTTAAATTGACATGGAAGATGTGTTGCATTGGGTGAAGTTTTCAAGATGGGTTTGCACAATTTGTGTCACGTTTTGGAGGCCTAATAAGGCTTCACCCATATTGTTTACTTGGTGAGACTTTTATCATGACGGATTAGGGACTAGATGAATGAATGTTTGTGGAGACGAACTTTGTTTCTTATTACTTCTCTTTTTTACCATCTTTTATGTAGTGGATAGTATCAATTCAGTAGATACCGAAAGCTTTTGTTGAAAATTTGAGCTACTATGTCATGTGTTGTAGGGCGCATCACTTGGGTACAACTCATGAAAACGGACTTCGGGCATGTATGAAGGCTGGTTTACCTTTCTATGGGCATGATTTATAACCATTTGCACACATATGTACATCTCCATGTATTGATGTCAAACGTCGTTTTTACTTTTAGAGAAATGTCCACATGTTTCCTACTTCTAGTATTGCATAAGTTGCTTTGTCGAATGTTGTTTATGATTGAGTACCATTGATATTTCTCATGCACTTTACGTTGAAGATGTGTACAAGATGTTCTAAATTGAGTTTAAGGAATCATGTGTACCTATTGAATACTTCGCTTAACATGGGCTGCTTTACATGGTTTGGGACACGCCTTACCGTTTCTTGAGGAACTTCATGGATAATAGAATGTAGCACGAGGTGAAGTTATTATTCCTTGCAAACGTTTATACAGTTTGAAAATATGACTTTGCTGTGCATGTTGACTGTTAGTGAGTGTTTGAAGGAGGAAAGAATGGTCCTTATATTTGGTCTCACACTTTTTGTGTTCATCGTGCATGCTGGTTCAACTTTAAAGTAGCTGTATGTCTTTTGCGGATTGCATTCAAGTTGACGCGACACGCTACTTGACCCAACAACCTTGGTGTAGATCTTCTTTTGTGCAAACTCGAGGATGATTTTCGAAAATGACCACAAGAGGCATCGACAAATGTTGAAAAGGCATTGAACCGGACTGACCTGCAAGAACACATTATCCAAAAGTCATAGAATACCTTCAAAAGTCATACAAGAACACATTGTGTTGTGTGTCATGTGTTGGACTACATAAGCACTTGGAGGCATTACTGGCCGAAGTGTAAGTAGCTGAGGTGTGGATCCTCTTGATTTTTTTCTTCATTTTTTTCCCTTAGAAAAATAATGCTACCATTTACATTTGCACCGTTTTTTATCCCTAAGCAATTTGTTCACATCTTCTCTGCCGACTGAAAGATCGTAGAAAATGGCTTCTGACACTCACGAACCGTAGCATTCTGTCGGGGTTGTTAGGTTCAGACTCTTTTCCAACCCCCGCGGTAACAGTGTTTTTGCACGTTGCATTTTCCTTCCGTGTTGAAATCGCTTTCACGTGTCTTCGGTGTTCTGCAATCTCCTGGACCAAACAAAGGTACAACAATACGCACGGTACGTATCAGCACCACACTTCTGCAGTCCTCCTCTCTGGGCCTCTTTTTCCGGGGAGGACCTCCCCCGGAGTAAAGCGCAAAGATTGAGCCCCCCTGAAAATAGCCTGCAAAAGTGGCGGCCCCCAAAAACGAGCACTTAAATATGGCGGCCCTCCAAAGCGAGTTTATCATAATGCCCCTCCCCCAGGATAGTATGCAGAAATGACACCCAACAAAAATGACTCCCTGCTAAGTAATACGCAAAAATAGCACCCCCCACCTTTGGCGATGCCATGTCATCATCAGATTTTCGGATCAATCGGGGGTGTGTTCTCGTTTTAATTCGCGTTCCCTCTTGGTAAACGGACTGCCTTTGTTTGGAGAAAAATCTATTCACGACTTTTTTTTACTCTTGAGTCGAAGGCTAAGCCCGGGTGCCGATCGTTTTCGACGAGAGGTAGAAAAACAGAAAAAAAGATAGGCCAACCGGCTTCAAAACAACTGAGAGAGATTGCGCGAGTCGATTGTTTTGGGTCCTGTTTTGTCGATTATCATCATCGTCATCGTCTTTTTCATTTCGAATGAATTTTGTCGAAAGGAAAGTAATTTGTTTTATGTAGAGCGAACGTAGATCACAACACAAACAGGCCCCCTAGAAATCATAAAAATCTGGTTGATGACATGGCATTTCCTCGGGGGGGGGGGGGGGGGG
>SZWC01004407.1:152280-154150 GCA_023375785.1 Penium margaritaceum
GAGAATGTATCACGCGACCATCCGTCCACGGATGACTGCGCAAAACGAAACCCAAACCTTCTTGTCAAACGAGACCCAACCCTGCATCAAGCAGGGTATCGGTCGATATCGACCGATATTCGTATTTTTTTTTTTTTCCTTCTTCAATTTTCGATGTCGGGCAAAGAGCGAACCCTCCAACGTCAACAGCGGACAATGAGAGATGGTTTTCTGCAAAAATATTGCCGATATCGACCGATATTGGAAGCTGGTCTGTTGTCGACAGAAATCGAGGGATATCGGGGAACGGGGGGTATCGATCCTCCGGTCCCTGAAATTGCAAAATCAATATCGATATCGATGTCGACTCGATATTGATATCGATATCGACATCGATGTTGATATAGGACCCATCATCCAGTGCGATATATCGCGTTTGATGATATCGCTACGCTACCCTAACGCACACACGTACGCACACATAATCATCTTAGGTCGGAACGAAATTAAGTTCTAACTAATTTTGGTTCGTTTCGACTCGGAGCTGAAGTTGAAACAAACGGAAACTCGACCCGGACCTTGTTGAAACAAAACGAAAATGAGGTTTGACAAGCCCAAATTGGACAGAATCAGAGTCGGAATTGAATCTTAATTTCATTCTCCTTTGTTTCGTTCTGTTTCAACCTTAAAAAAAAATGATGGTACGTTGCAGTGCAGTTTGAAAAGCCTGGTCATGCCCAAGCTCCTTTCCTTTGACACTTGTACAAGCTCCTTTGACACTTGTGCAAGCTCCTTTGACACTTGTACAAGCTCCTTTGACACTTGTGCAAGCTCCTTTGACACTTGTACAAGCTCCTTTGACACTTGTACAAGCTCCTTTGACACTTGTACAAGCTCCTTTGACACTTATGCAAGCTCCTTTGACACTTATGCAAGCTCCTTTGACACTTGTGCAAGCTCCTTTGACACTTGTGCAAGCTCCTTTGACACTTGTGCAAGCTCCTTTGACACTTGTACAAGCTCCTTTGACACTTGTGCAAGCTCCTTTGACACTTGTACAAGCTCCTTTGACACTTGTACAAGCTCCTTTGACACTTGTACAAGCTCCTTTGTGTCATTTTGTAGTGCCCCTTGACCACTGCTGTACTTTGGACAAGTGTAGGCATGCACTGCTCCTTTGGAGTAAGTCCCCTACGTCCACTCCTGATAGTCTAGCCGGTAGACGCCCTATGCGACAAGCCTGTGAAGCGCAATGGTTAGCGCTCCAGAGTTAGAGCCGTGAGGTCACGGCTTCGAACCCTGGTACGGGCAATTTTCTTTGTGACCCATGGGATGAGAGGAAGCTTCTAGGATGCTTCCAGTGGAGGTTGCCACTTGGCGGTCACAGGACGCATGACGTGGCGGACTAGTGAGGTGGCCCAGGATCGCCCTGGAAGTGGCCCTCCAAGGAGCCACTGCGCACACAATTCTAGAGCCGGCTGTAGGACTATAAGTACATGTCACTTGCATGTGATTAATCATCCACTTCTTACCCTTGAGACTTGTGCTGAAAACTAAGGCATAAGTTGGCCAACCAAGGGCAGATATAAAAGACTTGGGACAAGCTAAAAGGGGGAACCGAGAGGCCACGGAAGGGACAAGCTTTGTGAGCTGAACAGTGTGGAAACACCACTCCGTGGGTGATCTCTACCTTGGTTGAAATACCAAGGGCGGTCGGCGGTTTGCCTGTCGGCGCCGTTTACTCTAGACCGTGGCCAAGTGCGGAGTGACAAAGGGTTATGGGCCCACACTGATCAGTGACCATTGCAAACCCTCCGCTCACATAAGTGGCAGGTTCATCGGCATCCAAGACTCGCGGCGTTGAAGACTCAGCTCCATCTGCTCCATCGTC
>SZWC01004408.1:6302-23850 GCA_023375785.1 Penium margaritaceum
CCTCCTCCTCCTCCTCCTCCTCCTCAGCCTCTGCAGCCACCTCCAACGCCGCCACTGGCAGCCCGGCTGCAGCCAATGCCATTGTTGCTGTTGCTGCCACTGCTGCTGCCGCAGAATCTTCATGTTTTGTTCTCCGCATCATGCTCAGCCTCCGTCAAAGTTTCTGCATCCGCAATGCCTGCAGGTACGGACGGGACAGAGAGGCATGGCGGAGGAAGTGGAGCCAGCAGATGGAGCTCCTACACGATTTCGCGGAGCTTTTCGAGGGCGCTGGTGACCAAAAGAGTCAGAAGGGAGACCCTCTGCCTTCAGCAGACGGAGGATTGGAGCAACGTGGGAAGAGGAAGAGGGCCAAAAACATGGATACAGATGAGTTGCGAAGGCACGAAGGTAACAGGGGAGGCAACACAAGACTGGAGAGGAAAAGGTCTGCAAACAAAGAGAAAGAACGAAAGCCAACACCTGTCAAAAATGAAACAAACGGATCAACGGACCAGAAAGTTGTGCCCCTCATGACAAAGGCGATGGAAGATGCACTAGCAGCTCTGGGTTTTCCTGGAGATGGCTAGGGTTTTGTACATGTGAACCGATTGTTCAATTTTTGTTTGATCTCACCAAGTGATGTGATTTCAATGTTCCCGAACACAGATTAAGGACATTGGAAATGCGAGCAACTAACCATGAGGGGGTGAAGAAACCCTCTGATCAACGATGTCTGTGACAGGGCGTGGTGCACAGAACACAGCGCGAAAGATGGTGCCTCTGAAGATGTAGAGATGGTGAAGAAACATGTCAAACTTTAGGTATTGGTGCATATAATGCAGTGAAGGGAGGGGAAGCATGCTCCTTCCTCGATTCCTGTCATTTGTCGCTAGGGATAGCAAGAAACTTCCTACGAGGTCGGAAACAAAAACCATGACAATCTTGGGAAATGCATGACATGCTCCATTGTTTAAAAGACAGTTGGAAAAAAGCATTATATGGAGAGTCCCACAGAGTCAAGCCGAGGAACAGTAAATGTAGGACCTTCGAGAAATTGACCCCGGAATCTGGCCATCGAGAAAGCTCCAATGAAGACCAAAAGGCCGAGGAAGTGAAACTGAAACTAACTATGTAGCTGTCGACCACGGTGAGGTGTCTACAGGTGAGTGGCGTCAAGTCCAAGGGTCACCGAAACTGATGGAACGGGAACACCTCCCCTCCCCACCCAACCCTCGCCTGTAGGCGCCACACAACACAATCACAGAGGGGGCACAACCACTGACAAGAAGGAGCCACACCAAACATCACAAACATCGTGTAGTGATAAAACAAAGAAGAGCCTGGCACATACCAACCAGGATCACCGCTGAGGCACTTCAAATCAACGGCATGCATTACAACTTTGGATTTGCCACTGCAAACCGCCTTTGTGGGAAAGTAGTACGCTGGTGTTGCGTGTAAATACCAATTAGGCCAACGTAGCCACTCGTGATGTGTTTGCGGACAAAGTGATGATGGGCAATAAAAAGTGCTTTGTGCGAGTGTGATGCGTGCCATCGTGCTCAACAATGCAGCGCATGCTCAAATTGTTGTAGCAAAGCAGGATGGAATTGATGGGTTGGCATAGCTGCTGCATGAGACGACACAAACAAACACCGGCCCCAAGACGACATACATGGCATCAGTTGAGCTGCATGCGGCACAATATTTCTAAAAAATCTTCTAGGAGGTAGGGGTGTCTCCAATTGTTGTTATGTCAGTCTTGGTGACCTCTAAACTTGACGCCCTTCACATGCAGGCAGGCTACAGTGGTCATCGGCTACCTTGGTGGTCTCTCCCTCATCTTGCACATCCCTATGTGTACACAGGAATTTTCTCGCCGGCCAGTTCTCGATGGCCATTTTTCGGTACCATCATTTATTCTCTCTGTCAGCTTAGTTCTGTAAAGCTCGTTTGTCTGCTTACGGTGCTCCTTTTGGTTTGTCATTCGCCCACCCAAGTGACTCGTACTGTTGCCGGGATATGTCTGGTTCCTATTTGGTAGCTCGTTGATATTTTCCTGGACTTTCCCATAGGCCATCCATTGCACAGTTTCCAGTTACGTTGGCCTGACTAGAGGTTGAGGGGAGATTCCTTTCTCTCACTCTTTGTTAAACCTAACTCTCACGTTTCTAGGCGTTTCTTCACCGTCTCTACACCTTTCCAAGCACCACCTGTCAAGTGGTTTATGCAACGTACTTTCTCACACGGAACATTGCTTAGGGGTTTCTCTATGCCATCACAGTATCAGAGTATTAGAGAGACTATGTGTACCCCATCACACAACACGCAGCAGCAGCAATAGAGACGTCTGGGCTAGGCTAGGCTCGGTTGGGTGGGGAGTACAATATGTACGTCATGAGCTCAGGGCTCACCTCATGCAAACCTCCGGCAAAGCCATAGGCGGAATGCTGCCAAAATTTCTGGGCAACTTCCCATGTTGTGACTGCCATTCTCATGGTGAGGTTAAGCGACGACTCCTGGTCTCGGCCACTAGAGCAAGAGTAGTTGCACTCGGCCAACACAAGAGTAGCAGCTGCATTCTGTTGCATCAACCTCAATAGCACCGGTCGAAGCTTAATCCATATCTGCTGCATTTGGACGAAGAGGCATCACTAGCGCATCTTTTGTGACCAGCATCAGCAGCTCCAACAGCCGCATAAAGCCGCATTTCTCTTCACAACAGTGTGTAGCTGCAATACAGAGTGCAAAGCTAGATGCAACCGCAGCAGTTGCAAAGGATAGCAGCTTTGCAGCACGCAACAGTCGCAAGCATCAGCATGCAGAATTTGCAGCCTTTGTAACTGTGTGCTACAGTAGAAGCAGCTTCGTAGCTACGCACAATGGCAAAAGCAAATGCACAATGGCGAACGCCTCAGCAGCCACTGTTATGGCGTTAGCAAAGGCGTAGCGGCAATAGCAGCAACAGGCGATAGCAAGCAACAGAACGTAGTAGCAGCAAGTGACAACACGCTCCATCAGTAGGTTTTTTCGCTGCGTGCAGCAGCAGCAGTATCTTTACAGCTATGCGCAGACACAAAAGTAGCCTCATCAGCAGCTGCAACTGCATCAATAGTAGCAGCAATAGCAGCACTAGGAGCCTCAGCAGCAGCAACAGCCTTAGCAGCAATAGCAGTAGCAGCAGCAGCGGTTGTAGCAGCCGCCGAGCAGTTGGGAAGCTACACCGCAGCTTCCCAGCTGCGTGGCTACCCATTTTCCACCAGGCTCGTCGGTCCGTAGCTCGCCGATCGGGGTGCTCGTAGACCGATGAGCCTTCAGTTGATGAGCTTCGAAGGGTTCGGTACCGAACCTATGAAAAAAACCGAGAAAACAAAAAGGCCTGGCCTCTGTAGCCCATCTCCATCTTGGCTACATCTGTCGGGCAATCGGTCTGACGAGATCCCTGGGGTAGCTTAACCATTTTTATTTGTTCATCTTTTTTGCTGTTTGTGTTTTACGATGTTTTCTATTCTCTAGTGGAGACCCCAATATTTGGGGACCTATCCCAAATGTTGAGGGAAACCCCGTCCTCTCCTCACGGTCCGGACCCCGGTGCATGGGTTTGTCCCCCACCGTGGGAGACCATTCTTTCATAAACCCTGTCCAAGGCTGGGCATGGCTGCGCCGGTAGTGCCACCGCCTGGGTGGCACCATTTATGGACTGTCGTCTGCCTGCTACATGCAGCCAGAGTGGCTACCCACGTCAGCTTCACCCGTCATTGTGACTCCTCCACCATCCATCTCAGGCTCCTCCCAACCCGCAATCCAGTCTACCTCGGCGTTTCACTCAGCATCCTCTCAACCATGACTACTCGATGTCTCTTGCGGTTGGCTCCCGGGGTCACCATTGTGAGTCGGATGGATCTCTTGGGGGAGCGTTGTTGAGCGGTCCGAATGTGAGGGATTCCTGGATTGAGGAGTGGCAGCATGCTACATGTCCCCGTCTTTGGGCCCATTGTCTAGGTCGTGCTCCACCGTGTGTTGCCACTTGAGAACATGTCGCTGCATGTCATGTCTCGTCCCCAATTCGTGTTTCTCATGGTTTATGGATTCTCGATTCGGGAGCCACTCACCACATGACGTCGTCACATGTTACGTTCGTATCATTGGGGCCTGTCAGGGATGTCCATTTTGTACGTACTGGTTCGAGACAGATGTTGCCTTTCCAAGGCATCGTGCGGTTTCGTTGGTCCCGCTGGTAACGCCTTCCTACCCGATGTGCTGTATGTTCCTGTGCTTGATATGAGCCTGCAGTCGGTCACTACTTTTCATGACCAGGGTATGGACTTTGTCACATCTCATGGCGTTGGTACTGTTTCTTTGCAGTAGTTTGACGTGTTGTACTCTGTGACCTTCGTTGTGACAAACTATATCGTGTGCCTCTGTTTTCACCTACCATGTCCATCGCTATGGCTGCTCACGCACATGTTGCTCCTACGCTTTCTGATGAGCATACATGCTTGCTTCATCATTGTCTCTGCCATGTGGGTGTCGTTGCGATTTACAGCCTACTGTGCCACCAACCTACCACTGGTTTAGATGTTGAAACTTTCTTCGCTCCATGCACCACTGATTGCATGGATTGTATGCAAGGTAAAATGCATCGTTCCACTTTTCCTGTGTCCACGTCTCACACCCATAAGTCTCTCCCTCTTGTCCATGTTGATGTCATGGGACCATTTCCAACTGAGTTCCTCGGTGGCGGATGCTATGTCCTCTTTCTAACTGAAGACTCTTCCCGCCTTCGTTGGATCTTTCCCCTCCGTGTCAAGAGTGACGTCGGTCCCACGATCGAGTCTTGGTTTGTCAAGGAAGAGAGTGCCTACCAGCACAAGCTACAGGTGTTCTGTTCCGACCGTGTTGGTGAGTTCATTGGACCAAACCTTCGTTTTCTTACATTGGTCGGTGTCTGGTTTGAGTCGTTCGCATCCTATACCTCGTAGAAAGTAGTGTTTCTTAGCGTTGGAACTGCACTCTTACGGCTGGGGTTCGCACCATGCTGGTCGAGTCTGGCCTGTTTGAAGCTTTCGCTTATGAGGTCATGAAGTACATGACTTGGGTGTGAAACTGGGTTCCTCATGGGTCCCTTTCATACCACGTCATTCCGTACGAACACTTTGTACCATCGCCGCGTTGACTTGCGTCTTGCATGGGTTTGGGGATGCGTTGCCGGTGTGTGGCTCCCTGAGAACCAGCTCGATGGGTAGCTCTTCCCGCACAGCCATCTGTGTCGGTTCATCGGTGTCTCGCCAGCCCAAGGTGTTTTTGGGATCCACAGAGCTGTTGTATCATTGAGTCCTGTGAGGCTCTTTTCTTCGAGAGCGAATTCAGTCGCAAAATTGTCCATCACATCCCCTCTATTCGTCTAATCTCGTGTATTGTCTGCAGCTCTTGGGCCAGCTGGACCTCGGGCGGCTCTCCGCGCTCACATGTGCCTCCCGTCTCACCTGTGCACCGGCATCCATCCTGGCACCCACGTCTGTGTCACTACCTATGCCATTGCCTGCATCAACAACACCCACTCTTTCACCTACCTCCCAACCTACCCTACTGCACTTGGATTTCGATTTTATATAATTGTTTTGAGACTTTCCATCAACGAATTTGTTTTCCATCGAATTACAAAAGTATAACCTAAATAATTGCTTTTTGTGCCGCAACAACCAAAATATGGTCAAACGGTCGAAAAAATCCCAAAAACAATTACGGACAGTGGTTCACGTCCATGTCCAAGAGGCGGCGTGCCGCGCGAACCATGTTCGCGCGTGAGTTTTGGCAGTCTGACTCGGCTGGCCTCGTCAGGCCAGCCGCGTCAGACCGGCGCGACCTCGAACACCGCCCGTCAACAGTGTTCGAGACCGCCCTTCGTCGAATTTAAGGATGCGATTTGTTCGTTCAACGATTTTAAAAGTGCCACCTAAACAACTATTATCCAAAAAACCATGCTCGAAAATCAAGATGCCCTAAATTATGGATTTGAAAAAAACGGAATCCAAGTGCAGTAGGGTATGTCCACATCCACCTCTTCCTCCTCACCTGCGCCTGCGTCACTACGTATGATATCACCTGGTGCTATCTCTTCTTCATCGCCAACATCATCTCCTACATCCTCACCTATTTCATTACCTGTATCATCTGGCTCCTCTCCCCTTCATCCTGATCCCTTGCTCGTTCCTCCGCAAAGGACCCCGTTGCTCCTCCACTCTCATTCGTTCCTATCTCATACAGTCGAGCTCCAGGTGGTCGCTACATCCCTTGCACTCCTCCTCTTACTCTGTCTCCTCTGCCAGTTGGTCTGTGTGTGCTCATTTGCCTGGCCTGGCCTTGGCTCCTTCCACTCACCCGCCTGCTCATGCCACTGGCCTGGATACGCTTGGTCTAACAGCGGCCATCGTCCAGCCCAACTCGGCTGTCGGCTATTCCATGATTGGAGACAAGTTCTTTCGTGCTGTGGTCGTTGCCTAGTCCTGTCGTTCCACACACCTTTGTCGTCACCGCACTCACTTCTCGTGGCGATGCGAGTCTCCCGCCAAACTTGGACACCGTGCGCCAGGCCCCCTCTATTTCAGATGCGTCTCTCTGGGAGTAGGCTATGGGTGAGGAGCTTGATGCGATCACAGAGCATGGAATTTACAACTTGGTGGACCTCCCACTTGGTCAAAAAGCCATTGCCTCACGTTGGGTGTTCCGGAGCAAGCGTAAACAAAAGGGCATGGTTGAGTACTACAAGGCTCACATCACTACCAAGGGCTTTTCTAGAGTGCCTGGCGTCAATTACCATGACACGTTTTCATGTAGCGTGCCATTGCCACGCCGACAGGTCGAAGGAGCCACATGGCTCAAGCGGGGTCACCTGGGACCGTGGACGGTGAGACGGGATATCTTGAGGGTAGGAGGCCCTCAAGCACCGCGGTTTTTGCCTAGTCGGCCAAGGATTCCGTTGAATCCGTTACATTGGCATCAAAGCTCCAGGGCTCGAATCCCACGTCGGGATTACCGGAGATGCCGAGGTGGCTCTCACTCCTAGCGGGGGGGAGTGTAGCGTGGTAGTGCCACGCCGATCGGTCGAAGGAGCCACGTGGCTTGAGCGGGGTCACCTGGGACTATGGGCGGTGAGATGGGATGGCTTGAGGGTTGGAGACCCTCAAGCACCGCGGTTTTGGCCTAGTCGGCCAAGGATTCCGTCGAATCCGTTAGATTACCCCTATGGGGAAAGGAAACCACTGCCAAGGCACTATTGAGCCAGGTGGCCCAGCATGACTGAGAAATGCACCAAATGGACGTCAACAATACATTCTTGCAAGAAAACCTCGATGAGGAGATCTACGTCGCTCAGCCGCATGGCTTTGATGATGGTACTTGCTGTGTCTTGTACCTTTGCAAGAAATTGTATGGGTTAAATCAGCTTCCACGCTGTTGGAACATGGAGATTTATACCACTGTTGAGCCCGATGGCTACAGTCATATTCCACTTGACCCTACTCTCTTCGTCAGTGACCCTGCAGTACCGTTTGTTTCATTCCTGGTCTATGTGGATGCTCCCTCATTGCCTCACCAGATCCACATGTTGTACAAGCTGTAAAGGACCTCCTCCAGTCTGCGTACATGATGAAGGATCTCGGCCTTGCCGCGCCTTCTTGGGCATGGAGATGGAGAACCACCATTAGCGTCACATGTTCGCCGTGCATCAGGCCAGGTATGCCTGTACTCTCGTTCTCCGACCTCCTGGCTGGTGTTCCTCATGACTCTATGCCCATGAAGCTTGCTAGGAAGCGATCTCTAAATACTGCTGACCCTGTGCGGTTGAAGGAGCTGGTAGACGGTTCAACCTACCTCCACATCATCGGGTCTCTGATGTTTCTTGACACTATTGCACGTGCTGATGTTGCATTTGCCGTCAACTTCTTGTCCTAGTTCTCTCAGTTTCCACGTCACCTCCATCTCGAGGTAGCGTTGTGTGTCGTCCGCGACATCATGTTCACACACCGTCTTGGCTTGTGTTTTTGCACACAATCCTCTGTCATCATTGATGGATACACAGACAACGATTGGACCCAAGATCGTGACACGCACAACCGGTCAGGTTATATCTTCCTCATCAGTGGCACCACGGTTTCTTGGAAGAGGAGCAAGCAAGGTTGTGTAGCACGCAGCTTGAATGAGGCTGAGTACGATGGCATGCGGCTGCGGGTGTCTGTGACCATTTCGCTGTGTCGTCTCATGTAGCAGTTGTGCTAGTCCATTTGCTATATCCCTCTTTGCTGTGACTATGAAAGCGTTTGCCACATTGCTGAGCACGATGGCATGCATCACACTTGCGCAAAGCATACCAAGATAGAACATCACTTTGTCTACGAATGTGTTGTGTGTGGTGATGTGCGCCTGATTGGAGTTGACACCTGTCAACAACGTGCTGAATTTCTCACCTAGGCACTATCTGGGGGTCTCTTATCTCTCCGTTCCAATCCCGGTTGATGTGTCTTCATCTCATCCTGCTCTGTCACCTTAGATCTACCACTATGTGAACGTTCTCGCATTTCTGTCACTCCTTGTTCCTGCTTGTGGCACGTTGTCGTCTCTCTGTGCCCCTTGTGCACTTATAGCATTTGGTGACTATGGGTCATGGGGAGTGTTGTTATGTCTGTATTGGTGACCTCTGGACTTGACACTCTTCCCATGCAAGCAAGCTAAAGTGGTTGCCGGCTACCTTGGTGATCTCTCCCTCATATTGCACATCCCTATGTGCACATAGAAATTTCTCGGTTGCCACTTCACGAGGGCCATTTTTTTGGCACCATCACTTCCCGAGTTTGTGAGCTTAGTTCTGTATAGTTCATTTTTTTGCTCATGCTACTTCTTCTGGTTCATCATTTGGCCACCCGAGTGACCCGTAGTGGTTTCCAGATCTGTCTGGTTCCTGTTCGGTAGCTCGTAGGTTTTATCCTGGACTTTTCCATATGTCAGTCGTTGCACAGTTTGCACGTACGCTAGCGTGACCAAGGGTGGAGGAGGTTTCCCTCTCTCTGACGTTTCTAAGTGTTTCTTCACAGTCTCTCCTCCTTTCTATGTACCATCTGTCACGTTGTGTTCTATATAACATACTCTCTCACACAGAATGTTGCTTAGGGGTTTCTCTATTCCCTCACCAATGAGGAAGACGTATCCTCATCCGCTGCAATCCTGGGCCCAGTTGTTGTCCGTGTATCCATCAACCATTACAGAGGGCTAAAAAGAAACCCACAAGCCAGGACAGGGAGTGGACATGATGTAGCGTATGACATACAATACTGCCTCGAGAGGGAGGCGACACAGACACTAGGAGAGCTAGAACAATAAGTTAATTGCAAACGGAGCATCAGAATGCGTGGTGGTACCAAGAAACATCATAGACCCAATCACCTAGAGGTACATCGTGGGGTCAACAGGCTCCTCCATCCGAACAGGGTTGACTGTCTTAAGGAGCCTGTGCCCTGTAGGAGTCATGGACTTGGATGCATGGGGAACAAAAGCTAATAGGTCGGTAAAATTCTCCTCAACAGTGCGAACGTACCTTGCTTGATGCACATGCAGCGCTTGTGGCTGACACTCACTCATAATCTCCATGCAAGCAGGACCAAGATCCTTCACTTTATATGCGGACTGTAGAAGAGCATTCACAGCCTGGACACCTTGAGGATCTGGAGAGGCAATCAAGAGGTCGTTGACGTACACCGAAATGGAAACAAAGGATGCCAACAGATCACTCACGAGCAGAGCAGGATGGAATGGACTACGCCGATAGCCATTGCGATATTGGATGGAAAAAATCTCAAATTTCCAGCAATGTGGAGACTGCCTCAACTTGTGTAAAGCCTTACAAGAGTGCCAGACCAACCGGTACCATTGTCAAAGCCAGGTTGAGCCATGTAAATCTCCTTGTCAGGTCAACCTTGAAAGAATGTGTTGCTTATATCCATTTGATGGAGCTCCCAGTCAGGGTAAGCCACTTGACTCCGCACGGCCTTGGTAGTGCTGTGCTTATCCACAGAGGTGAAGGTGGCATAGAAGTCCATGCAAGGCACTTGGGTCATGAGGCGAGCCTTATAGAGCTCAACGATGCCGTCCGACTTGCACTTGCACATATACATCTATCCTACATTAATGACCTTGTAGCCCCGTGGAAGATTCACGTTCCTATAAACGCCAAGCTCTTTGATTTCATGAAGCTCCTTGTGCATGGCTTGCTTCTAGAGGGAAGCATCCAGCGTGCAGCGAGCCTGTCAGATTGTTTTTGGACGAAGGGGGAGAACCACCGTGCCACGAGAGGTGAGTGCAGAAGAAATTAGAGGCAAAAAATGCATTGGGACCAGACTTGGCGACTAAAACAGCACGAAAGAACCCATCCATGATCAGAGAGTACCTGACTGCTGATTTGAGCTAGAAAACAATGGCACACAGCCCAAGGGTGTCCAAACCAGTGGCAGGCGCACTCTGGTCAATGACAGGGGACACAATCAGGATGGAGGGACGACCGCCGAAGGGAACAGAGTGAGAGGACGACGGTAATGGAAAAAGTCGACCACCATGTTCCCGATCGAAGACCATAGGGGCACACAAATGTGGAGCATGTGGCTTGTCTACAACTGGAGGGATGAACATGCGGTCAGAATGCAATACAAAAGTGCTTGGTGATGAGCCAGGTAATGAGGCAGGCGCTGATGTTGGCGATGATGTAGGCGATGATGCAGATGTAGCACAAGGTGAAGGTACAAGAAGTGCTGCAAGCGATGATGCATATGGAGCATGAGATGATTGTACATGTGGCAATACATGTAGTTATGTGCGTGTTGACACTGGTGTTGATGGAGACGTGGAATCAAAAGGGGTAGACACAAAGGACGGTGTAAAAAGAGAGGATGGTGCAAGCGCAGGCAATGAAGTGGAAGCAAGTGTGAGTGTAGATGACACAAGAGACATGGGCTAGTGAGGCAAACCACCAAAGGGCCACTCGGTCCATGAGATACCCTCAGAACAAGAATCTGGGACAAGAGGGTGAACTCGATTGACAACATTGCGACTGAATTTTATCTCAAAGAAAAGGGCCTCACGTGACTCAATGACATGGCTAGAGTGAAAGTCCCAATAATTCCAAGCCTTAACCTTCGGCGACACGTCAAGGAATGGGAACACGTGGCCACAAGGGAAAAGCTTTGCATCTCGTTGTTCCTCAGGAGCCAGACAACAGCAATGCACCTCGACTGACGCGAGGCACAAGTCAGCACAACGACCATACCAATGTTTGTAAGGGATTACGTGTTCTGGAAGTGGTCCATGAGGAACCCGATTCTACACCCAAGTCATGTACTTCATGGCGTCGTAAGAAAATGCTTTGGACAGGCCAAACTCGGTCAGCACTGTGTGAACCCTATCAAGAAGAATATGGTTCTGGTGTTCAGATATGCCATTATGCTGAGGATTATAGGGGGGACGGCTCAAATTAAACTCCAACCGACATAAGAAAATGAAGTTTGTGACCAATGAAATTACCACCGTGATAAAGCAAAAAATCTGCAGCTTGTGTTGATAGGCACGCTCTACTTGAACAAGTCAAGACTTGACTATGGGGTTGAAATCACTCTTCAGACAGACTAGAGAGAAATCCAACAAAAACAAAAAGAAAGTCATCAGACAAGCAAAAGACATAACAGCTGCCATCGAGGAAATCAAGCAGTAATACATCCATGAGATCAGTATGAACAAGTGTGAGAGGCTCATGGGTACGATTTTCTGAATAGGAAAAGGAGAGCAGCGCATCTTGTCTCGGACATAGTCCACACAGTCATAAGTAAGTGGACAAGGGGAAATGGAGGCATCCAGACCAACCGTGGGCGGATGACGTAGCAAGATGTTCATAGCAGTAGTGTTCACATGAAGCAAGCGCTTGTGCTCAGAAGAGAGTGAGGATGCGTTGTGCACATGTGCGATGGTAGCAACTAGATGAGTATCTGTAAATGACTTGACACCAAACAACTTTGTACAAAGAAGAACACAAAGCACGAGAAGACTAGACGAGTACAGCAAAACAGTACCAATGCCACAAGATACAACAAAGTAAATACCATGATCTTCCAGGGTAGAAATCAACAAAATACATTTCTAAAGTGTGGCACAAACAACACCATGCAAAAACATGTCACCTGCAGGACCCACAAGTCTCATGATACCAACACCCTAGACAGGCATCATCTGGCAAGATCAGGTACGGCCGAAATGGAGATCACCGACCGGACCCAAGGATACAAACGAGAAATAAGACAAAGTCATGTGATGGATAGCACCTGAATCAAGGATCCAAGGAACACGCGAGCGGGAGACGACACATGAGACACAGCGACACTACCTGAGAAGGCAGAGGAGGACGATGCACAATCCACATAAAGCACCAAAATACGGGGATACGTAGCATGTTGCAATTCCTCAATCCATGTATCATCCACACCCGGACAGCCCAACGACGCCCCTTGAAGGGATACGTCCAACTCACACTGGTGACCTCGAGACTCAACTGCCAAACTCACAAAACAAGATGTGGCAGGAGTTCAAAGCTGTCAAGGCCAACATGACAAGGGTGAACCTGAACATGGGTCTAACATAGGATGTGCGGAAGGCCGTGACGTGGAAGCTAAAATATCCTGAAACCTTGGAGAAGATGTGTTGTGGAGGTCTGAGGAAGATCTCATCTCCATCGAGCATAGGTTAGATTTGGCCTTCATAGGAGATGACGGAGAAAGCAAATGGGGATGACGTGTATAGCCATGAAGGACGTGTGTAAAGCATCAAAGGTGGTTTGTTTAGCGATGGGACTTAGATGAAGCGCCAAATGATGGCATTACACATGATGCCATGATGCTAAAGAGAAGACAGGGACAGAGCGTGGAAGGGGGAGCCCTTCTCAGAAACCTGAGAAGGGCTCCCCTTTCTTGAGTGCACAAGAAGATCTGTACATTCTCAGGTCATGAGCTGGAGCGAAAAAGCTCTCCCAATATACTGGGACAGAACCCCAAGTACCTGGACCTAGATGAAAGTGGGTACACCGAAACTGAGATTAGCACAAACGTGAAATACACGTGCAAATGTGTAGAAACGTAGGTCTCTCTAGACACTCGAACAAGTCTCCAAGGGTCCACATCTCGACCACGAGGGGGTGTAGAAGTGAGGTAAGAAAGAAGTGAGGACAAGAAAATGAAAAACAAATGAAGGCAAAAGATAATTACAAAGATGGAAGAGAAAGACAAGGGAAGTGTGGCAGCCAAGAGTAGCCTTCGAGTGGGTGAACGGAGGTGCATCCTGGCCTCTTTCTCTACGTAGGCTTTGAGCTTGCCATCAACGAGCAAGCTCTCTGTCAGTGAGCTCGTCGGTCGACAGGCTCATTAACCGAGAACCCCGTCGGCCACAAAAAAAGATGTGGTGGGTAATTGGTGGAGTCACATCTGTCAGGAAGCTGCATTGCAGCTTCTTGATGGCTACTGAAGTGGCTGTTACTGTTGCTCTTCTCGTCCACTCCGATTGTTGTTGCTCTGGCTTGCAAAGAAGATGCTGCCCCTGCTGCAGTTTTCCTCTATTGTTTCTGCTGACACCAAAGCCAAGGCTCTACTTCTGCTTTTGATGCATATGTTGCTCCTTCTTATAGTGGTGCTTATGGTGTTGCTGCTACTTTTACTAAGGCCCTTTCTGCTCATGCATAGACTATTATTGCTATGGTGCCGGCGGATCTAAAGCGCACGGTGATACGGTGGCTGCTACTGTTGCAGTCAGCCAACGTGGTGCGTGAGCACAACAGCTACAGTTGCTACTGCTATTGCTTGTAGATGCAGGAGCTGTACCTGCTCCAAGGATGGCTTTGGCGGATTGGCAGCAGTTTCTCTAGCTGCCACCTGACGTCAGTTTTAAACATGGAGGTAGTAGTAGCTCTTGACGCTATTGCCGCAGTTTTGTGAGTTTACACTCCCTGTTGTTGCTGCTGCTACCTCTGCTTCTGGTATTGTTATTGTTGTAGTAGAAATGTAGGATAGCTGAAATTGAATTCCAGCAAAGACCGGCTTAGAGCATCGTGCGTGAATTTGGTACTGCATCATTATTTTTACGATTGAAATCATCGCGAGAATGACTACGGCAGCCACAGAGCATCACTGTTGCAGCCTAGATTGCCACCACTCTTGGATTACTAATACAAATGCTCCTTATTTTTGCGGCGGCTGAGAGCGCCACCACTCTTTCGCAGCTGTCGTAAGCGCTAGACCTCGCTACCAAGATGGTAGCCATGACAAGGCAAACACCAAACAAAGTTGTCAGCATCCCACCCATGACTGTGCTAGAGGAGTTCATTGCATTAGCCCTAAGCTCAAGGTCACCACATTGCTAGGACTTTTACGCCCCACCCAGCCTAGCCCAGCTTAGCCTAGATGTCTCTGGTGCTGCTCCTGTGTGCTGTATATTGGAGTGTAGAGGTTCAGTGCCTCTACTGCTCTAATGCTATGAGGGAATGGAGAAACCTGCTAGGCAGTGTTATGTGTGAGAAGATATGTTGCATAGAACACAACTTGACAGACAATGCTTAAAAATGTGGAGAGACGGCAAATACACACTTGAAACTGTAAATGTTGGTGCATAATATGAGTGAGAGGGAGGGATAGCTACTCCTCTCCTCCAATATTTACATGCATGCATCTGTGCAACACATTGCCAAGCTGTTGCAGAATAGCAACAGATTACCTAGGGGATCCAAAAAATTAACCAAAACGAATCAGCCAGAAATGATGCTCGGTTGTCCGAATGACAATTCACAATGAAGCAGCAGATGTATAAAGAAGATCCCTACAGAGGCAAGCTAAGAAACGGAAAAATTAGGGCCACCAAGAAAATGGCCCCAAAAGCTGGCCATTGACAAAAGTCGTGTGCAACACCATAGAGCTAAGATACTGATGCTAAAACTGATTAGACATGGCTGTTGGCCGCCATAGACTGCCTCTAGGTGAGTGGTATCAGGTCCAGAAGTCACAATGCCATATCTAACAGCAATATGCACGTCATTGAAAGCTTGGAAGAATTTGTACCATTGTTCCAATGCATGCTCATGTCAAGCTATTGCAAAGAAAGCATGTCTGACATTAACGAGGTGACCTGGAAGACTAAACAGATGTAACCTCACATTCTTTCATTTACAAGAAACACTTTGAGCCTGCATACTATAGGCCCAAATTTTATTATGTGGTTCAAATAATATTTAGGCACATTTTTTGTTTGACCTTTCTTTGGACATCTTCCCATAGCTTTAAATGAAGGGAAAATGTACACAGTGTATCTTGAATTTTGTTCACCCTGGATGGATGACACAGATTTTTCTCCATCGTGGAGGCCGGTCCAAATCTGGCTGACATGTTTTAAATGAGCAGTCATTGGCTCGCACATGATCCAACATTGACATTCATTTTTTGGCGACAAACAACGTGTACATGGGCATCCTTGTGAGGCGCATTCCTGCAATGGCACTCGACGTCATGCTTGTACCATCAAACACAGCACTCCATGGTGCTGGATGAGCAACATACAATGTTCATAGAATTTCCAAGTGCTTTGCAAATTTCTCGTCGTGTCTATGACAAGCTCATTGCAATGGCACGTCTCACTTCATTATTTAGCAAGATCAGAGTTGAGGAGCATCAAAGTCATGTTGAGAAGAAATTTTCCAACCCCAAGCCGTAAACACTTCCTAATTAAGGCCCTTCCGTTATGCCAGTAGATTTAATTTTCCAAACGTTTGAGGTTGAAAGGCTTGTGGTTGGAGATGCTCCATCCAACATGTGCCCATTTAACAAACGGCTCCCCAAACTCCACATGACGTACTGGATGCCACTTGGACCTACCAATGGTGACTAGATTTCATGCTCGATAGTGAAAGTGTAATACGAACCAAGCTCAACCACCTTCCTTCTGGAATACCGTAGTGTTCCGAAATTTCGTTATTGATTATTTTTTTGGGTCTGACATTTGCCGAATTTGGTTACGGGTTCAATATTCATTCGTTTATTTCGAATACGCAAAAATAATTCAGCTGGGACCCGTGGCAGCAACATTTTTTCCTTTTACCCTCTGTGGTTCGCATCCGCGGCTTTGAACAAGTTTCGCGCGTTTCCGGGGTGATCGTTACATTCGTGACATGGGAAAGGGGGGGTGGATTGCACGATGGAAGTAAAAGACAAACTTGCACAATTGCGCAGAACATGACATGACATCAGCAAAGAAACACAGAAACTTCCAGCGAAAGAGCAGCATGTCTAAGCTACCACATCCTCTGCTTCGAACCCATCCACTTCAGGCTCAGCGAAAAAGCTGACAAAGTCATTGGATGATGTCTTCTGGAAGTCACTGTCGAAGACACGATCCCATCCTGCCTCGCGCCATGCGTTGCGGACCATGCCATCGGTCTTTCGGATGTGTCCCCATGCGTCAAGCATCCATCCCACCGCGGCATCCTTGATGAAACGCATGCCGAGGTTAACGTCCCCACCCTCCTGTATGCGCTCTCCCACCCATGAAGCATACCCCTGGCTGATGCGAGCCTTGAACGGCTTCTGCAAGCCGACGTCAGCAGGCTGAAGCTTACTGGTGCAACCTGCAGGTATGTACACAATCTGCACCCATGGGTACCGCTCTCGGACCCATGCCTTGAACGTCTCGCTTGCTTGTGGGCGCCAGGCATCTAGGATCAGCAGCAGCTTCGTGGCGTTATGCGCATGCCCATACTCCGCACACTTGCGGATGAAGTAGGGCTCCAGTACCATCGCGAACCACTCCTTAGTGGTCTCCAGGGATGCCNAAGTTTCTGCGCAGCTGACGTACCGCAGCGCCAACTCCAGTTCAGCTCGGATGCGACGAATCGACGGCACCAAGAGCGCGAGAACATGGCAGCCTCCTCGCATGTGGCTGGGATGTCGACGCCTCGATGCCTGCAGATGCTCACAATTCTTTCGCGAATGAGGGTGCTGCAGAGGGGGGTCCCGCGCTCTCGCATCAGTTCGAGGGCGCGGATGACCTCATGCTTCAACTCGGGATGGTCAGCGAAGTAGGAACGTCGACCACGACCACCCTGGACACGCGGCGTGGTCTTCGCAGCCTCCTCTATCGGCTGCGTAGGTGCAGAGCACAGGGCCGCCGCGTAGCATGCACGCAGTCGCTTTCCGCATGGTTCATACCAGCCCTTGACTGTGTTGTAGCTCAGCTTTGCGTAGATGGATGGGCCTGATGGGGTGCGGTAGTGGCTGCGAAGCCACACGATGGCCTTGGTGATGCTGCCGTGCTGCATGACTGCGGCATGGATGATTGGAACGTGCCCGAGGCCGTACCAATCCATGTACGGGCCTCGCTTCGACGATGTCCCGGAGGATGACGATGATGCCGCGGGTACGGGCTCAGGAGGCAGGTCAAGGGGGCCATCAACCGCGTCGGCCTCGATGATAGCGGCATCTGCAATCGTGTCGTCAGCGAGCTC
>SZWC01004408.1:24254-38784 GCA_023375785.1 Penium margaritaceum
CGCCATGGTGTTTGAGCTGGGCGTGACAGATGGTGACAGGGATAGACGACTAGGAATTTGACCAGCATGCAGGGCGACACGGACTGTGCGCTCCGAGCACTACAAGCCCACGTACATCGACCAACGGCCACCCCGCGCTGGCAGTCAATGCCAGCACGGCACGAAATCAACGTTACAACGGTCCCCGCGCAAGCGTGCGGGGACACGGGGTGTACAAACAGTCTCTGCGACAGCGTGGAGTCGACCCGGGATCCCCTGGCAAAAAAATTATCCAAGTCAGTATGGTACAAAACGAAATTCAAATTACGACCCAGAGTAATTTCGTAGTATTTTGGAAACGGGAAAATAATGCAAAAATCACTACGAACCTATGTTACACCACCAAAATTATTTTGGACCACGAAATTTCGGAACACTACGGTATTTAGTAGCAATAGCAGCAATTCCAGACAAGCTCATCAAGGAGACTACTCTTAAAAGTCCACATGTATTGGGGTCTCAACGACAACGTTCCTACTTTTACAATCACATTCCACTCAAGCATGGGATCATCCATACTTTAGAGCTCTTGCATGAGCACGAGATGCTATTTAAGTTGGCATCGGCATATGTCTCATAGCACGCCAAAAAGGGTACAACTTAAGTGGGGAGAATTGTTACGTCCCAAATGTAGATGAGTCTTGAATCTATGTGAGTAGAAACATCTAGATTTTTATACTGATTGGCCAAGAGTAATTTTTGCCACGACCTCCAATGTTCCATTTCATAACATTTTGACAGCTTTGACAATTTTTCTAAACTATTGATACAACCTTCATCACCCATATCGATATTTCAATGCCTTCTGGTCGACCTCTCGATTGCGCAAGAATTTCATGGAGATGTGCATCAATCATTGTAACTCCTAGTTATCGGTGGATTTTTCTCCACTCACAATGCGGTTTTCCACACGTCACTTGAATTGAGTGTGCAATATCCCAAGTGTGCTTCATTCTTCTTTTTGTACCTATATATGTACTCGACGATTCTGGAACTTATCATCGAAGTATCATACCAGGAAATTTCAAAGCACTCAATGTCTCATGTTTCCAAATTACCGTTTTTTCTCCACAACTTCAACATGTATACTCTCATGTCTGTGATGTACAGGTTTAGGAGTCCCTAAACTCCATGCATGGGAATTTTTGTCCTTCTATTTACGGCCCGCCATGTGTCGTTCTCTGGATTTTCATACCAATTGATCTTGTGAATTTTGGCAAACTGCTTCGACCTCCTATGTTCCGTTCCAAAAGATTTTAGTCAATTAAAGACTTTTCCAAAGTGTCATGTTTTGATCTTTTAACATTTTTTGACTGACTTCTCGATGTTGCTAGAATGTTATGAAGAAGTTCATATTCTCAACAACCCTTGAATTCTCAACGGAGTTTACTGAAGCAAGCACTCACGATGTAGGGTGGTATACTTCACTAAACTCAAACATCCAAGACCCCAATTTTCCTAATTCTTCCTTCTACTTTTCTATTCATGCACTCAACAGTTTTGGCACTTGTCATTGAGTTATACTTACTCGTATACTTACTAAAATTCATTCATATGCCAGTTGTTACGAATATTCTTTTGCTCTACAGATTTTAGCTTGTGAACCACTCACATTCCGTCCGGCATAATACTTGGTAACTAAGAAGAAAATCATGGAGGGGCACGCGAAAGCTTCAATCTTACTTGGAAATCTTGCGCAAGTATTTCATGTATTTTTGTCATCGAAAAGACCGTAGACCTTGTGAAAACGACAGTAAAAAGAGCAAACATAGTTGAAGATGAGCAACGGAAACTGGCCACAACTTTGAAAATGGAGGGACAACAGCGAGAGGTTTACGGCCCTCTCCAAGTGACCCATGCAACAGCAGTGACAGGCCTTGTGGTGAATGGCACAACAGCGATGATTCTGAAGACCGATTCGGTGACAGACCTCTCGGGCTCAATGGTTGCCTCGCATCCGTCAATGCCCATCCAGGCGACACGAAGCATAATGGGACGAGGCACCGGCCGCCATGCTCGCATTAATGACAACATGTATCAATGGCTAATGGGACTCAAGGGCATCAGTAATCATGTTCTTTAACAACCCACCACGACGATGGACGAGCTACACAATGTGTATCCAAAAAGTTGTGTTCACTAAGAGGAGCAATAGACTTTGGAGTGAATCCAAAAACAAGTTGGTAACTACGGAGGTGTCCAATCTTGCAAACCCAAAAGTACCGACAGTTCAGATGTGGCTAGCAATTTGGGAGGTGTTCCTCAACGGTGTTGGTGTCAACACTGATAGAAATGATTTGACCTCACAATCTCGCTTGATGTGATCGCTCTCACATCATTGACCAGAAGAGTTTTGCCATTCGAGTAGATCAATTAGACACGGAAGGCTCATTTATTCCACGTGAAGACTGAAATAACTTTGCACATGATTTTCTTGCACGTTCAAGAAGCTGAACAAGAAGAATTCAGCATAGCATCGGCTACAACGGCTTCATTTGTACTCCAACATCACAGGTCACAAAAAGCGCTCTCGCAAAATTATTACCAGTGATGATGTTGCCTATGAGGAACACTCTTTCCACTACAACAATGACCTTAAGAGAGATATTTGACAAGCACTTTTAGTATTTGGGATCCAGGATGACCGTCCGTGCATGATTGCAACAGTTGACCAGATCGAAAGCACGCAGTCCAATGCTCAAATGTATGAATTCAACTGCTCCTGATCCGAAGGTTGCAGTTCTTGTTGTTGTGAATGGAAGTTCAAGTTTACAGAGACCACCAGTCCAACGGTAATTGATACCATTGATTATTGGAATCAATGGCTAGGTTGGACTTGCGAGAAGTCGGGCTACCTCTTGGATGACTCTCACAAAGAGTAGCAACAGGCCAAACAAGCGTGACTAGAACCGCAAAGTTCAACAAGGAGTACGAGGAAGACAAACTGGCGATAGTCCTACAGGTGCAATTGAGAAATTGCAAAAGTCAAAGAACAGTACATGTGTTACCTGATGGGGGGCACCATAGGGCTTTGTCAATAATGACATGGTTCAAAGCGAGGTCTGAAACCAAACCAATACTTTCGGAATGAAAAACTGTCGGCAGACGATTACATATTTGTTGACATCACGAACCAATCCAGTACCAAATTGGAGGACTGTATGATGTAACGATGTAGAGAGCATGCGTAACAAGCGGCCGCAAAACTATTCTCAGATAAGATTTCCTCTACGAGCATACCGTAGTGACTCTAAATTTCACTCAAATTCTCAATTGGAAACTAGTGGTACTAGCTTTCACCCAAAAACAGGCCGTCTTCAATTTTGGGCATGGTCTCCCGTCCCCTTTCACAAAATCAGGAGGAGAACTGACTTCCACTCATCGTTTATGTCCTTGAGGATGTACATCGGCGCGTCCCACCTTTTGAGTCCGAATAGAGAGGCTTGCGCAGCCAAAAGTGGACATCTGTGAGCACCTGTCGTGCTGCTGCTGAGTTGGTTATGCCAAAACAACCAAACCTTGCACCTCTATGGGCGTGGTGACCCCTTTCGTGGTAATGAACGAGTCATTAAGCCGAAAATTTGAGAAGTCATTGGACCAAAACACAACATGCGGAGTACCTTTGTCCAGCTCGAATTTCAAAGGTGTTCCTCCCAGACGGTGGAAAGTTATTTAGGGCACACATGGGCGAATTAAAATAATTTGAACGAAAGTCCAAGTCAGTACGGTACCTTGCACACGGATTGGTCCGACAGAGCAGTTTATATCAGCATGAATAGCCAAAATTGACAACTTCCTCTGATTTAACGACTCATATTATAGCGATTGTTATGCAAAGTGATAGAGGAGGAAACACATAGAAACTTGCAATGATCAACACAAAGTGACAAAACGATCCCAATCGCACTCTATGTGTTTGAGAGGTAAATCAGATGAGGAGATGATGTGTGGCTAGTCCATGTTGAACTTTACAAAGAGGGCAAGAGCACTGTAGCTAAAGTAGCATAATCATCAGCTTCATCCATGTGCAAACAGGCCAAGTTTGTACACGCACAAGAGGAATTCATACCACAAATCAAGGATTGTGAAGGGGTTGGCCCGATGAAGTACTGCAATAACCACTTCCGCGGCGCACTGTCGACTACAAATCGACTTGAATACAAACAAAAAATCGAAGGTCAAAGGGACCTGTGAGATGAGCGACCACGAGCGGATCATGCTGAAAAATAGGCGGTAAAGATGCTTGGCTAGGGGTTCAAATACCTTCCAAATCAGCATATGCAACTCCATAAAATGTGAGCATGCTTAGACCACATGGTGTTAACTGATATGACCATAGAGGACCGTTTTCCTCTTCCACGAGCAAATGAGCTTTTTTACTAACTCGCAGGTGCAAGACTGTTGTATCAAAATCGACATGTGGACCGGCTATATTCAAATACGAGTATCTGATCAGGATATTGAGAAGACGACACTCCGTACATGCTATGGGCACTTTGACTTCATTCTTATTCCGTTTGGACTCACAAACATTTGGTACCCCAAGTGACTTTGGAATTTTCCAACCATTATTGCCGATTCATACAATACTACGCCTGAATGTCACTATCTCTCTCCAATATCACTTGTAAGACCACCTGGTGGACTTGAAGAGAAAGAAAACAAGAGCCCTTCAACTCTTTGGGATTGCTCTGACATCGGTACCAGTCATATGATTGACAAATCCAAGGGTTGACACCGTTTTGATGAGCAACACGTCCAGTTGAGTCATCGGAATCTTTTTCCCTCTAAAACAATGGCGATAGAAAATAACCAGCTGCTTACATGTGGAGAAAACTGTGCAGGCTGGACCTGACCAATGAGGTGCACAAAAAGAAAATGTTGGCAGTCATGAACTCAATAAATATGTGGTATTTTTACCTACAATGCCAACAAAAATTTGTGCTCACTGATCACCATGTACTGACATGTCACAAAACTCACTGAACTCTAAATCGTGGACAACCTTAAGGAATGGAGTTCCGTGTGCCCACACTTGATTATGACATCGAGCACCAACTTGAGCAAACAAACCTTACGAAAGCTATCACTTCAGGACCGGATGTGATGAGTGAGATCAGTATGTCACACGTTGAATGCCTTGCTAAGGAAACTCAAATTTCAAGGAAAGACTACGGTGCATGCTATTGGAGGAGCGCAAAAACACCGGCCATGTTGGACACTTTGGCGAGGACAAGACACTAAAATAACTCAGAAAGTGCTATTCGTGTGGTGTGTGTCATTGCCATACATAAAAACGAACCAAACCCTTGGTTTTCCTTTAACAATCACGAGTATTGAAGGTGTCGTGGTCAGACTTTTCCTTGGACTTCCAGTCACTGTTGTCCCTCGCATTTGAAGAGTTTCATATCATACTCATAGTGGTCGATCGACTCTCCAAGTTGTCGCACTTTATCATGAAGCTGAAAAAAATTACTACCAAGGGATCAGTGCAATTGTTTCTCACCAACATCGTCTGACTACATGGTGTCCCCTTCTCCATCACGAGCAACAAAGATGGGAGGTCCTCAGAAAAGTCCTAGCAGGAGCTTACAACTCACTAAAGCAGTCAAATGCAGCTATCAAAGATGGGCAGACTGATTGCATCATCGAGATGCTCAAACAACTGCTCCAAGCCCTCTACTAACCACATGGCTTTGACTCGACGGTCAAGATACCAACTGCTAATCTTGTATCCAGCTTCACGACGTTTGCATGGACTGGCAAAATTCCTTTTGAGGTTGTTTACAGCAAACTACTCGCATCTAGGGTAATCTTGCACAATTTAAAAAACATACCGGCAGCCGACATCTAGTGGCTTGACTCTTTTAATGAGACTCATCACAAGCTCGCAAGGATTCAAACAATGACGAAGCGAGCAAGTGAAAAGCATCAGAAGACCAACATTTTTTACGTCATTGATTGGGATATACTTATCTTGGCGGGCATCAAACTGCAAGGATATGAATTTGCAAAGCCCAAACCTATGTAGTCATGGTTTGCTATGGAGGAGATGATGACACCTTCTGTCACCAAGGTCCATCTCCTTGACAAGATGACTATCCACCCGTTATTCCATGTCAGCCATTTCAAACTATACAAGGACCAAAGTGAGCAGTTCTCTGGCCAAGTTGTGCCTCGGCCACCACCAATGGACATTGACGAGGGCACCTAGTACGAGGTTGTAGACATTCTTTGACACGGAAGACAAGGCAAAGTGGCAAATTATTCCGTCAAATGGCATAGCTAAGGCAAGTTGCAAAAGAACCAAAATCCCTCTGACAACATAGGAGATGTTAAGAGATCATCCATTGTTTTAGCAGGCATGAACATATGTCCTGCAGGGCCCCAGGACGCCATTGGTAAAAGGGGAGGATGTGTGACGTCCCTCACATACAATATTCCCTTAATGTTGTGCGTGGTTGTTTATATCCTTGCATTCATGGCCCACCTCATGTCTCCATGAGGATGTTCATGTTAGTGGGCTGAGTGCATTTTGGTCAACTGCCCTGCCCTTTGAAGTTTTTCGTAAGGGTTTTGGAAGGACTCGCCGATTTCCAGAAGTTGTGATAGACGTGTCGCTTACCTTATCGATCTTTTGATGTTATTCATTCAATTATGTATGAAACAAGATTTTTACGAAGAGGCACCTCAATATTCTTAAAAAATTGGATGTCTCAACGGAGTTTCTTAAGGCAGCCACTCACGATGCAAAACCTTACACGTCTCTTTATTAAAGCACCTAAGGCCCCACGTATGTCTCATTTGCTTTGTCGCTCGTGCATGTATGCCTTTGATATTCCATACAAATTTTGGGAAAATAAGTCTAATAAAAAAAATTGAGTTTGCCCCTTTTCAACATATCCCTTTTCTCCAAAATATTTTTACTTGTTATCCACCTAAATTTTGCCCAACATATCCACCATCCGTGCTCGGCTTCACTACGATAGAAAATGATTTGTGTCACACATGTGATCTTGACATTAGAAGAAGGGCATAATGACCCTCCTAATCATTCCGCGAGGGGGGGGGGGGGGTAGGAATGCCTTACTCAACACTTGCAACATAAGCCTCCTCCACTCAGCGGTTAAAAAAAAAGACTTCCCACTCGCTTTACCCTTCTCGATCAGCAAAATGCACCGTTGATAGATTGAAGCAAGGTGGGGCATGCCAAGCCCCCTCGCGATTCTTGCTCCCAGGCGAGAATTGTGAGTGAGTGAAAACACTCGTTTTTGAGATCGAGCAAAAACGTTGGTTATGTATTTTTCCCAACATGAAAACTTCCACAGTCTTAAATGGCAAACCCTTGCCAGTCCCATACCCCAAATTACATTCGGGGTTTAAGGTTTCAGTTTTGCGCGGGCTCCCGATGTGTTGAAAGGGAACCTACTGGGCCCCGCGGTAGCGGGGCCCAGTAGGTTCCCTTTAAATGCATGGGGAGTCTCGGAATCCCCATGAAAAGTAAACGCAAGCCCCCCCCCCCTCAAATATTCACAAGCTCCTCGCAAGAGGAGTTTGTGAATGTTAAAAAAGTTGTTGACGCGAAAATTTCTACCCTAAATCCAACAAAGCAGCGAAAAATCGCTTTCTATTACTTTCTGTAGCTGAAATGTCAAGTCAGCAGGGTAGTGGAGTCTTATTCTTCCTCTCCCTGGGTTGGGCATACACACATTGGAATTTCGTGGGGAATTCCCAAGTGTACCCTAAAGAAAACATGTCGCTTCAGGCATCCGCGTTCACGAACATTGATGTTTTCTGGTCAGAAGGCGGCGCAGCTCGCGGCTGATCGTCTGACGTCATGCCATCTCAGCGTCGCGCCAGCGTTTCTCTGACAGCCGCTTGCTGGGGAGATACGTCGCTGGAAATGCTTACCCGAACCGACTGGAGAATCCAGCTCCATACAGAGGAAAAGTCCAAAGGATCGCTGGTGCGTCGCTCATCCGACATGATGTCCTTCCTGAATCAAATGTCAGTTCGTCTGTCGAGTTTCCATTTGTTTTCCTTCGGCAAGTGTGAAGCATGCAGATCGCCGACGGATTCCCAACGCGAGCGTGCGAAGAGCATGGGACAAAGAAAATTTCTTCCGCAGGCTTCCTGAACAGCGAACGGCACATGTCTCTTCACGAATGAGGCAAGGGATCAAAATCCCCGTAACAAAAGATTTCGCACTCAATCAGGCCACTCATTCTCAACAAAACCTCCTAATCTACAATTTCATGTCTCCCCCTCATGTGGCCAAACCTTATGAACCCCAGAAAAAGATTTCTAAGATTCTCAATATCCAGAATATGATGAGAGATAAAAAATCATCAATAGAGATTTAAGATGAGATATGTAAATATACAAAGGCCAAGGGGGGAGAGAGAGAGGTGGAGAGGGGAGAAAGAGATGAAGAGAGGTAAAGAGATACAAGGAGATAGAGAGAAAGGGGGAGAGATAGAGATAAATAGAGAGGGATAGAGATCAAATGAGAAATGTATGGTGAGTGGGAAATATAGATATTTTATTTTTTTAGAGTTTTTGACATTGTTACTTCATTTTTAGTTAGTATAGTTTTATTATGAAATGAAACTGAATCATGAAAAAAGAAATTCTTCAAATATATTTCAAAATAATACATAAAAATTCATATATTAAGACCATGCATGATAGAGTGGAACCTATTTCCTTTTATATCCTAGTTATTCTAAGTAAAAATCTATTAAAAATATTTCTATCCCCTTATGTATTTTTTCATGTTATTTTTTTAAATTTTCTTGATTAAAATATTTTAATGAAACATTCATTATCAATTCCACTCCATACCTATAGATATAAAAATTTTCACATAATAATTAATTTAATAAAATATGCTATTCATAATATTTCTACATATAATGCATATTTATTAAGCTCAATAATGCGAAGGGAAATCGATGGAATCCTTGGCATTATATGGAATCCTCACGTACCGTGGTTTCAGCCTAGTGGGCCAAGGATTCCATCGATTTCCCTTCGCATATTTAAAGAAGTGACCTTCACTTTTGAAGCCATGTACGATCATCGTACATTTCTGGCTTCCGGAAGTCACTTTTTGCTATTTTTTGTGAGCCGCCTTTAGATTATTAGTTTTGAAGAATAAAATTCAGTTTCCCCGTTTGTTTATATTTAATATTACGGTCGAATGCCCGACACAAGAACATTACAAATTTCTAAGATTTAAATTTGAAAGTATGAACTTCCCTTACGCCACGCTTGACGAGCGCCTCCACCTACCGACGCATCGCCGTAAACTGGTTGGGCCACACCGATCTGAGTCGGATTGTGTCAGTTAACGGGTCCCTGCTCAACTCCACGTAGAAAGGAACGGCTACACTTCCTTAGCTTCCATTCGTGAAGACCCCGCCAAATTGCTTCGGAATCCACAAGAGATCGGTATTGGAATCCTGAATTCGAATTTGGACGTGAAAAGCGTTCGTGGCGCAAAGGAGTCGTATTTGACCTTTTACTATCAAATACGAGGGTGCGGAACAGCACATAAGGGACTCCCATTCTAACCGTGCTGTGCCTGGCGTGGTGAAGTGTGACAGGAAGAAAAAATGAGGCTTACCTTAGATTGGTTCTGTGTTTTTCTGCTTGGTTTGGATGTTTTCCTCGCTAAGCCGGTCACCATAAGCCTCACTCTTGCCCATGGTAGTGTTCACTGTTGCTTCTCCATTACCTGTTGCTACGTGGGGCGCGGCTGGTAAACGCTGGAATCCATCGTTGAGCGCTATCGGACAGATCTTTGCACCTTTTGTTGTTGGACTTTCCTAGTCCAAACACCTCACCCTGCATTCTCGTCATTTTCATCGCCGGTCAGGAGAGCGATGCAGGCGGTCAGGTCCGGATTGACCTTTTTCCAAATGCGGACGAGCATCGAACTCTCAACTATGGACGTTCACACGTCATTGGTGGAAACGGGGATTGTTGGGAAGATTCTGTTCAGCCATCCGTCTGCCATGTGGGGCCCGCCAGGATCGCTGAACAAGGGAGTAAACAAGTTCTTCCGGACGAATCGATGTGTAGGGCCAAGCCACTCAACGTGGACGAACTTTAAAGCTTAAACACCGCGGACAGGACCGACTGCCCATCGCTGGAATCCATCGTTGAGGAGTCCCAACGACGCATTCCAGCGTTTACCAGCCGCACCCGTGAAGTCGCACCCCTTCGGAGCAAAGACAAGCTGCCAGTTTCATGGAGCAGGGGTGAAGCGATCCGGTGGGGAACGGAGCAGGCACACTTTCAGAGCCACTGCGGCGCTCTTCAAGGCCGCTGCGGCGCATTGACGGACTCGCTGGCCGTGACGCCCGCCTCCTCGCTCCCCTGGCGGTCCATCGACTGTGCGATTTGCTGCTCTGCTCGAGGACATGAGAGCAGCGACGACAACCGCAACGGAGAGACCCCAGTTGACGTTGCTGCGGCTGCTGCAGCAGCAGCAGCAGCAGCAGCAGCAGCAGGAGCAGCAGTAGCAGCAAGCGAGCAAGGCTTGTCCATGCCACTTCATGTCAGTTTCCGGGTGGCCATGAACCGTTTGGCTCCCAAGGCACGCCAGCCTCTCACGGAGCATCGCCGGGCCACAGACCACACTTCAGCAGCCCCTGCGGCCGTCCATCTCGCCCCCAAGCGGCAATGTTGACAGCAACGGACGGCCGCCATCGCGGAGGGTGGGCTTCCGACACCTCGTGTCACCTGACGCACGCAAGCCCGGCGCTGTGATCATGGCCTCCTCTTGACTTCTCAGAGGCCTTGGAAACTTTTAGTTCGCTTTCAGTCAATTTTAGTAGGAACTTGCAGTCAGGTGGAGTAGGAGCTTTCAGTCCATTCGAGTAGGGAATTTCCAGGATCCTGCCACACTGCCATGGCAGCCGCAGGGCCGCCGCACGAGGCCATGGCCCTCCTCCTCCATAGATCCTTCTCGCTAGACCGTGACTGGGCGTCATTGCAGGACCGGTCCTTGAGACCGCTCGGAGGGGCCGAGCTCAGGTTCTGCACACCGTCAGCGACGGCCATTGTGACGGGCTCGCAGAGGAGGCGGAGGAGTGGGGGGGAAGGCGAGGGTGCGGTCCTGCAATGGCGCCCTAGACACTGCGTTGGAGGCGCCGGAGGCATCGCTTCCGTCTCCTCCTGCGTTCCCTCGCCCTACCACCCCTCCCTTCCCTCCTCTTCCTGGGCGCTCCGGTTCCAGCGCAGCAGAGCAGCCGCGCGGCAAGTTGCGACGCGTCACGCTGTGCGCGGCTGGCGAAGACTGCAGGTCATGCGACCGGGCGTTGCCGCGGAGATCCAGAGCGAGTTGCGAGTGGGACGAGGAGCGCCCATGTGGCCCGGCCGACGGCATGGGGAGCGGCTGCCAGCTGTCAGGGCCATGCCAGGCTGGCCAGCGTGGAGGGGGTCGTGGAATTGGGGGGATCAGCAGCAGCAGCAGCAGGATCAAAAGCTGAAGGAGGAGGGGGAGGAGGAGCAGGGAGAAGTCGGGGCGCGATTGCAGCAGCAGGTCGGTGGAGCAAGGCAAGGAGATGGTAACGAAACGGGTGAAGTAGGTGCGGAACAAGGACAGTTGAATAGTGTGGGCGAGAGAGTGTTTTCTGTAGCTGGTGAGGGGAGAATGGCGGGTAGCGTATCGGAAAGGCTGTCCGAAGGGGTTGCTGCAGAGGTTGTGGAGAATGGCGGGGCTTCAGCAGGGGAGGCAGAGGGAGGGGGCACTGCGCAGTCGCAAGCTACAGAGTGGTCGGGGGACTTGGATGCGGAGGGGGCGGAGCAGCAGGACGAAGGGCAGAGCGTCGAGGGATCGTCACCTGCCGCGGCTTTGAGCGGCCAAAGCGCAGACCTTGGGGAAGGCAGCGGTTCAGAAAGTGGGTCCGAGGACGAGGCGGAGGAAGGGGACGATGCGGAAGGTGACATCGAGACATCATTGACAGCACAAGTAGAAGGAGGAGAAGAGGATGAAGGAGAAGACGGGACAGTGGTGTCGGTGGATAAACTCGAAGCGGGTGTAGAGAATGGCGACGTTGACGGGGGGGTCGAAGGCGAAGGTTTGGGGTCGGAAGTTCCGTCAGGGTCGTTGGTGGGGCAGAGGGCGGGTTACGAGCAGACGCAGCAGCTCCTTGCTGACATGGCGCTGCGAGTGGACGGACTGGAGAGGGGGCTGAATGCGCGGGAGCAGGTGGGTGCGCTTGTGAGGTGCCCGGCCGTGTTTGGCCGTGTTTGGCCGTGTTTGGCCGTGTTTGGCCGTGTTTGGCCGTGTTTGGCCGTGTTTGGCCGTGTTTGGCCGTGTTTGGCCGTGTTTGGTTTTCCTTTTGGCCGTCTGCTGACCGGCGACTTGCCGATGAGCCCGCTTCGAGGCATGGAAGTGGTCTTCCTCGGTTGGCCTGGGTCATGTGTGCGCGTGGTGCTGCGTACACACACAGAGTATGAAATCACGTGTACGTGGAAGGCTGCTCATGATTGGCGTCGGATGATTGGCCTTTGCACACGCAACTGTGTGCTGCACATTTCCTACGTGCACTCATTGGTGCAGTCTGGAGCCTACGGCAGCATGCTGATGTGTGGTGCGGTGCTGTGCAGTGTGCTGAGTTGGTGTGGTGCGGTGCGATGCGCTGTGCGGTGCGGTGTAGTGGGGTGTGGTGCGGTGCGGTGCAGTGTGTTGTGCGGTGCGGTATGGTGTGGTGCGGTGCTGTGCGGTGCAGTGTGTTGTGCGGTGCGGTATGGTGTGGTGCGGTGNGCACATTTCCTACGTGCACTCATTGGTGCAGTCTGGAGCCTACGGCAGCATGCTGATGTGTGGTGCGGTGCTGTGCAGTGTGCTGAGTTGGTGTGGTGCGGTGCGATGCGCTGTGCGGTGCGGTGTAGTGGGGTGTGGTGCGGTGCGGTGCAGTGTGTTGTGCGGTGCAGTGTGGTGTGGTGTGGTGCGGTGCGGTGCGGTGCAGTATGTTGTGCGGTGCGGTGTGGTGTGGTGCAGCGCGGCGCTGTGCGTTGTGTTGCGTTGTGCTGCGGTACGGTGCGGTTCGGTGCGGTTCGGTGTGGTGCAGCGTGGTGCGGTGTGGTGCAGTGTGGTGCAGTGTGGTGCGGTACAGTGCGGTGCTGCATGCATTGTACAGTGCGGCGTGGCGCAGAGCTGTTGGCTGTGGTGCGGGGTAGGGTGTGGCAGTGTGGGCCGGGTGCGGACCGGGCTGGCGGTGTGGTGCAGTGCAGCAGAGGCAAGAGGTGGTGTGGTAGGGGTCGGCTTTGAGGGGGTCAGGACGGGTGCGGTCGGTCGGGCATCTCTTGCCCACACGTGCGATTGCGCCACAGAACTGGCCAAACAAGTACGGAACACCCATGGACGGGGCTGAAGAAGAGCGAGGGCAGTGGGTTGAACACGTAGGCAAACTCGCCCCAGTGGAATTCAAGGACAGATTCTGGAGGGGGAGGACAGAGCGTGGACAGGAACCCCAATGAAGAAAGTTCAAGGACAGATTCTGGAGGGGAAAGACTCGACCATTTGTGTGCATGTCATCACGACATTCTGTGTCTCAGGATCTGAACGAGTCGACAGAATACATTGAAGACATCAAATCTGTCAAGTTACCGAAAGACCTGGTGAGTTCCCCTCTTCCTTGAACACTTATAATGCAAAGTATCCCCCTTCCCGCCCTTCCCCCCCCCCCCCCCCCCCCCCCCCCCCCCCTTCGCCCACATACAAGTTGGTTCTAGCTTGCACTCGCTTGTGCCGGGTATACAATGTCGTACGATCTGTTGCGCGTGATGTAGTCCCTGAACACCTATCTTGTCTCTTCCAATGTACCTTTCCATGCCACACCAATGCGGGGGGGGGGGGAGAAAGCCTGCCGAGCGTTTGCGTGGACTGGTGGCTTTCTGTCCAGCGACCGCCTGCGTCGTCGCTGCTGTGTCTGGCGGCGTCCAAATCGTACGACCATGCAAAGCCAGGGCGTGCTGGGCGGCGCCGGTCGGGGCCAGACGGGGCCACGGCAGGCCACAGTCAGCCTGCCATGGTGCGGCCCTGGCCGGCGCTGTGGTTGCGTCGCCTGCTGTCACTCCATTTCCAGTATTTATTTGTTTAAGACGCTTTGCAAAGCGTCTCAAACAAATGAATACCGTCGCTCGCTGTCACTCCATTTCCAGCTGCTGCTTCTTCTTCTCTGCCAGTGCCCTCCAGCGCCAGCACCCCAAAGCCCTCCCCCCCCCACACTGTTCGTGCACAAGTGGGCACTGATGCGTGCAGCCTGCGACCACAACATTTGCGGTCGAGCTCTCGTTGCGCTGGTCGCGCTCGCAGCCTGTGTCGTCCCCTCTATTCAGAAAATGCTCGGCAGCAGCAGTAGAGGCAAACGAACAGGCGGCGGCGCTGGCAGCAGATGTAGCTGCCAGATTCAAGCTCTCATGCTAGCCTGTGAAACCCTCAAGGACAGATGGGAGTCCTTCCTTGCTGGTCTCA
>SZWC01004408.1:78513-98437 GCA_023375785.1 Penium margaritaceum
CCCCCCCCCCCCCCCCCCCCCCCCCCCCAAACAGTAGCACTAGGAAACCTAGTGTCCATACTAAGACAAACATAAATCTATGGTAGCATTTCCGCCATGGGCCACCGCGAGAATGCTCAGGCTACTTGTCAATACTATCTCCAATCCGCATCTTTAGTATGTGAATGACAAGGCTACTACAAAAACAAAGGTGGGGTACATTGTATAAGACGTATGAGAACAATGACCCTACATTTTTCATGCATTTGGAGGAAAGGATGATGGTGTTGAAAATGTAGGGTGGTGAAGGGAGTCAGGCGTAGTTGGATTAGGTAAAGGATCTCGCGAAGCAGCAGAAAGCGGTCGGGAACCCTGGGTAAAGACGCACTTCATCCTCCTCTTGTCGAAGAGACTTTCAACGAACTACGACACGTTACAAGAGATGCTAAAGTACCACCCGACTCTAGACCTCGATGAATGGGGATTCCATAACACACCTCTCCTTGTGCACGTCTCACATGTCACCACGAAGGATGCCGTGGTGTCGGCGCCTGCGTTGCTCCAACATCAGTCACCTGCATCATGGAGGTGAGTGTGCAGTGAGGCCAGAGGTCACGACGTGTCTGTGGTTCACAAACCAACAGTCTCCCATGACCCACAGCCAACGCAAACGAGCACAAGCTCACAGACACCACATGCATCACAATATGTGACTAACGACTGTACACACGCACGAAGCGACCATTCGTCCAGAGTCACCACGGAGACACAACAATCCTACAGCATGCACAGCTGCCTTGAAGACATTGCTGTTGAGAGCCTTCGTGAAGAAGTCAGTTCTCTGCGGTCGTGTGTCGACCCAAACGATCCGGACATCGCCTACAACAACGCACAAAGTGATGCTCAACATTAATATGCTTCGTATCTGTGTGATGCATGGCATCATGTTCGGCAATCTGGGCCGGAATGGTAGGCACGCCAGTGGTGGAGTAGGCGTGGGCAGATAGACACGAAGAGGCCATGGAGGTGGAGGTCGAAGGCGCGGAGGAGGAGCTGGAGATGCGAGCCCAATGAGCGCGCATAGCGTGGGACAAGAACGGGCAGAACGCTTGGAGGAGCCGTAGTTCCAGCACAAGACGGCGCCGGGAACACGGGATGAAGAAGCGCTGCCCTTATCCCTCCCCTTGCCTTTTCCTTTACCCTTGTCTTTCCCATGGCCCTGGGAAGCAAGGGCGTAGGCAGTAGAGGACGAGGGAGAGGAGGAAGGGGAGGAGGAAGGAGCAAATGAAGAGGCGAGTGCAGTAGTGGTGAGTGCAACAATACCCGTGACGGTTGAGCGGTGGAGTCGCTTGTTCTTAAGGCTAGCCCACCAGGCAGCAAGACGCTCAGAGGTGAAATCCCAGAGAGCCCCTACCCTAGGCAGCGACTTTGGTGGAACTGGCTATGAGGCAAGGCGCTGCAGCTCGTCCGCTTTGATGTCGCGAAGAAGGTTGGACAGCTTCGGGATGAGGCTGTTAACCATGGTAAGGATGGCAGAGAGCTGGCCACGCGGTGCGTTGCCAAGCTTGCGAAGGAGCTTGAGACCGCGATCCCATTAGACATCAGCGGTCTCGTCAGCACGCATGAGAAGCGTGTTGAACTGGACCGTGAGCACGCTCTGAGTGGCTTGGCCAATGACAGTGGTGCGACGACGTAGCATGACATATGTACCTACAAGGTCGGCTAGGCGCTGGACAGCAGGGTCAGCATTGAACGTGCCGACATCATCAATCAGCGTCTCAGGCGCGACATCGATGAGGGCGCGAACAACACGGATGGACTCAGCAGCAACGGGTGTAAAGGGAGGAACATCTGGGGAGTAGTATTCCCACAGCTGCTCCCCCTAAGCCTAGGCGTTGAAGCTCACTTCTCAGGAGGAGAAGGTGAGCCCAGAGGAGAGTGAAAGCGGCTGCGAGAAGAAGTCATGCTGACGCGGCGCAGGAAGAGGGGTAGCTGCAGTGGGGAGACCAGTGTGAGCGGTGGTAGAAGTGCTGGAGGTAGAGGGTGTGCCAGCGGCGGGATTGACATTGGCACCAGCACGTGGGACAGCAGACGCAACATGGAGGCGACGCAAGACAATAACGGCGACCTCATCAGCGAAGGCTGCACAATTTTCCTAAGCCAGTTTGAGGCGGTCTTTAACCTCCTGCTAACCCTCGCGAGCGAGGGCCACCTGGCGCTGAAGGGCAGGAATGATTGACTCGTCTTCACCAGGCATGGTGACGACGTGAGGGCCCTGCCGGACAGATTTGGGAAGAGTTTCCCCAGCCCCAGTGGGCGTGGGAAAAATGGGGGTGCCTTAGGCAAGGTAGCTAGATGCTACAGGACAGCCCACCCCGAGTCAGACAGGACAAGCCACCGTATAGGGAACAAGGAAAGATGGCATGAGACGAGAAAATGCAAGAGAGGGAGTCATGCGGTGACAAGAGGTGACGGATTGCATAGAAAGGCTAGGAGCAGTAGAAATACAGCAGCGGAGGCAACGGAGAGAATCGCAATGGTGGAGGCAAGTGGCACCACCAAAGCAAATGCTCCAGTGAGGAAGGCAGCACTGAGGGTGGTGATGACGGCTGCGATGGAGACTATCACTGTGATGAAGCTGGAGGCGGCGGATGGAGTAGATGATGATGTAGTGACAGCGGTGGACGTCGAGGTGCGGACTGAAGCTGATGTTACCGCTATCGCAGATGCAGCTGAAGCCGTCGCCGATGCGATGGCAGACGCCACTGCAGAAATCTGCGTCCCTATATCAGCGGCGGCTGCAACAATAGGACCGACGACAACCGCAGCCTCTTCGTATGCCTCTGTTGCACGCCCTGCTGAGATCGAGGCAGGTGCACGAGAAGCTCTAGCTACTGCGGCAAACGTAGCGGCGGCTGCTGTAGCTGTGTCCATAACAACTGCGGTTGTGCGAGTGAGGGAACTCACAAGGCTAACAATGTCTCGAGTAAATGCATCGTACAGGTCGGGAGCGTCCTCGGCTGCCAACCCCCCCAAGGAGAAAGGGGTGGGGAGACGCTTACCGGTCAGTGGTGAGTAGCCCGCACGAATGATGTTGTTGTGGACGCGGACGCTCGGTCGCTGCTCATACCTCTACGACGTCTCGCGTGACGATGAGGTGGCCCTCCCTCGTAGTATGCACCAGGAGGAAGCGCGCTGGGAGCGTGACAAAGAGCCAGTGTGGTGGGTGTAGCACCACCGAAGTGATGCACGCAACAGGGTGTCATTGTCACACAAACGACCGTATTGCTACTGCTGCTACTGTAGATGCGGCTGCTGCTACCGCTGGCGATGCTGTCGCTGATGCCAGAACTGCAGATGAGCTAAGGGAAACTACAGCAGTTGCGGTCACAGTAGCAACTGCGAATGTGACTGCACGTCAGCTGCCTCTACGGCTGAAGTGATTGCTGCTTCGTCTGTTACAGTGGCTGCAATTGCTGCTCCAGCTTCTGTTGCTTCAAGTGCTCCTGGTGGAATTTTGGCAGTCGCATAAGAAGCGACTGTCGTGGCAGTTAGGGCTGATGAAAATGTGCAGTCAATCAGTTGAGGCGGTTAAGCTGTGGCTGTTGCGGCTGCTGATGGCGCCCAGATGCACCAGCGGCTGCAGCTGTGGGAGTTGTAGCTGCCGACGTGCGGATGCCTCTGGCGCAGTCGAAGTGGTGCTGCGGATGAGACAATTCCACTGGACGACCCCTGTGACGTAAGCACGAGGGTGCGGTGGAAGCTGCAGAGATTGCAGTTGTTATGGCTATGGGAGAAGCGCGGATACGAGAAGTCCGCGGGCAAGGGAGAACCCTGTCCTGCGGTTTTCCGCAAGCGGCTGCAGTCGGCCGCCAAGACAAGAGGCCGAGGGAAATCAGCAGGCTAGGGTGGAGTGGAGTCCTCCTCCCTGAGGGCATCTGCGGCTGCAAGAGGACGACAGAGACGGTAGAAGCGGTGGCAGCGACGGCAAAGGGTCACATGCCAACAGGAGCTCATGCGCGGCGTTGCGCGCGATGCGTTCCCCCTTCACACTGCTCTGATACCAGTGGATGGTAGGCTCTAGTGTGAGGACAGAGTGAAACAGTGTGGGACAAAGCACCAAGATTGGTTGAGCACCATGCGCGGAGTTCCACACGCAAGCTAGAAGTCACAGACGCGAGTAACAAGCTAGAGAAGTGGTAGCAAGCAGTGATAGAGGTGACGAGCGGAGAGCGGCAAGCTCATCCTCGCTCGCACTTCGAGGCATAGCAAGGCCTCGATCTGGGACCTGCTGGCCAAATTATCCTGCAGGCCTGCAACAAGACAAGAACCTGTCAAGACAATCTTTGTGTGACAAACCCGGGTGCTCACCCCCCCTCCCCCCCAAAAAAACAGTAGCACTAGGAAACCTAGTGTCCATGCAAAAACAAGCATGGGTCTATGGTAGCATTTCCGTCATGGGCCACCATGAGAATACCCATGGCTCCTCTCCTTGTGCACGTCTCACGTGTCACCACGAAGGATGCTGTGGTGTCGGTGCCAGCGTCGCTCTAGCATCAGTCACCTACATCATGGAGGTGAGTGTGCAGCGAGGCCAAAGGTCACGACATGTCTGTGGTTCACAAATCAACAGAATGGAAGCCAAGAGAGGGTGACTAGCATGTGGGCAGAGAAAGTCTGATGGAAATGCGGAGATTTGTGAGCAAGAAGCAGGTGAAACCCCAAACTCAAGTCCTCCTCTAAGGGCCAAGGCCCGGGTCAGGACCAGGGTTGGCCCTCTCTGAGGTACAAGAAATGTTGACATCTTGAAACTTGGAGAATTGAGAAAATCATTTTTCACCCCCATGGATGAGTGTGACCGTCAAAGGAGGAAGTTGTTTGTAGTGCTATGAAACATGGACAAAGTCGGAGCTCAAAGACATGTATGCCAGCAATTGGAACAATGGCTTGTCATAGGAGGAAAGTGTGCGATTGAGGAGGACAAGGGGAAGACCATGACTTGGTAGTATGCTAGTTGGCTAGAGAGCCCCTGCACTCACGAAGAACTTGAGCGTCGGCTCATTGCTAGCCCAGGGGTAGTTGACAGCGGTACTTAAATTTCATCTTCGGCTAAAAAGTAAATCACTAGTGAATGACTTGTTGTTGGGCTTCTAGCTGTCCAAGTGCCAGGTGGTGATGAGCAATGAGGATTCCAAACGATGTTGGGGCAGCTGCCACTTCTTCTTTGACGCATCCGATGCTTCTTAGCGACTGGGTTAATTCATTCAAGGCAATCATGGTTTCTTTGGTGGTTGAGACCCAAGCACACCATGGCTTGTGAAGGTGCCATGCGAGTCCCCATGCTGTTTGGTTGAGTTTCCATAGCGTTGAGAATCTGGTTCATGTGAGCACATGATTTTTGTCTGGTTTTTTCTTCTCAATACGGTGGAGCCCCGGACACCGAGTGACATGTTTGAGTAATCCAGGAAGCCTGGCATGTCTACCTTTGGTTTTTGTATTCTTGGCATGCCATCATGGAGTTTGGGAATGTGGTTCAAGAAACCTTTTGTTGTCTCTCGACATTTCAGACCCAGGGTTTTTGGAAGACCTTACCTGGGTGATTCTAAATTGTTTGGCATACGTATTCCATGTGGGGTCTGATGACCTAACCGACAGTTCCCCGTACAGAAATCAGGTACTCCCAAGTTATGTGTTTTGGACTTGGCCAGATTCCTGTGCTTCCACAACCAGAGCTAAAGCTTTGTCTTACATGGACATGCATGCCCGAAGACGGTTCTTGCACTCGTGCTGCCGGAAAAAAATGTCAGCGCAAACCCTGGAGGTGAGCACCTTGGCTAGCACGACTTCCGAAACACGTTGATGAAGACATGCATGAATCCACATGAAACTCTCAAATGCATGTGGCATTTTATTCAAGCACGCAGAACTTCAAGTCATCCCAAAGTTGCACCAGCAAAATCACATGTAACAGTACGAAAATTCGCAAATTACAGAGTCGCCCACATAACTGACATGAGCCTTGAAGGCTGTTCGATTCCAGCCATGATCACTTGTGGAGATGCTCCTTTGCTCGTTTCTTCAATTTCCTTTTCTTCTCCAACTTCGTTCAGTCGCTTGAATAAGGATGGGGCAACTCGAAAGGCGATTGTGTATCTGCACGGACTAGCGCATTACCACTCCCCAATGACAAAAACAGGCATCATTCTTTCGTACAAAAACATGGTGAATGCATGGCTCAGTGACAACACAACACTATGCACTGCAAAGCTGCAAGGGAGATCACAAGAAATTGTGAGAGGCAGATCAATGAGGAACATCACATGCTCATGTCCATCCAACAACGGATATCGATGCTACAAATTTGTCATTTCTGAGAGCTTTCAATCTGAAAATCAACTCGTTGGCATCATGTGTCAACCCAACCGATGTGAACGTCACCAAACATAACACAGACGACAAACTCAAATTATGTCGGCCCATCTGTCATGGAATCAGACGACTGAGGCACTGTCATAGTGATCGATGGCACATTGGACAAAGAAGAAGAGGACGTAGTACCACAATCAGAGGGTCAGTGTAGTTAGAGAACCTCCCCAAGGGGATATAGCAGGGCAATAAAGGAGACCAGAGACAAGGGAGTCGAGATCCAGCTGGAAGATGTGGTAAAATAAGAGTGTGTCACATGGCTCGACAACACAATGGCGCTCAGGTTTCAAAATCCATGAGGCATTAGAAATGAAGCACATTTCCACAAGGAGATACATTGGCCGGAGGGGAAGGGCTTACCATCTCGTTGGTCTTCATAGAGACACAATACGTCTCGAAACTCGTGCGAGGCACGGATCCATGCAACGTGTGTTCCATCCTTCAAATGACGTGTCACTATTGGAAGGGGGAGAACCGGGGACACAGTTATACACCCAAATCCTGTAGCTCAGCTCCTAGCAAGCCATGGAGGAGCCTGACCTTGGAGAGCAGAGTGAGAGCACTGTCGGAAGAAGTGCCATTCTAGTGCGTGGAGATGTTATTTTGCTATGATGTGTATGGAGCTTTGGGCTCCATATCCACCCCTTGTGATGGAAGAAATTAAGCAATGGGTCCGACGAGTTCACCTCTCTAGTTACAGGGGGAAAAAAAACTCTCATAGTTTGCACTCACACGCGTGCTCAGCCTGGAAATCCCAGGATGCAAGGATCTGACAGGTGTCACTCCTTTGAGGAAAGTTGAAGACCCCGTGCCAGGGCAATAAAGCACAAGTGAGACCAAGAACATGTTAACCAATTCCACTTACAAAAATTGAGTCCCCTTTATGTCCGCATGAGCAAGGTAAAGAGAATGAGAGGAACGAGATTTCGACGTGGAAAAGAGAACGCGATGTACTTGACATTAGCATGGCCAATGGAGTCAGCTGAGCACAACGTTGTGAAGGTAGAGGCATGAAGACTATCAGTAGATTATATTCAGATCATGCTTGTGATTTATTCATAGTAAATGAGATGGAAGTAGCCGGGGGAGAGGATATGGAAACATGCACCAGGGCAAAGTCGGCAGAGACAAAACATGGGGAGTAAATGGACACATGCTGTAGCTTGTCAAATTTGATGCTACGCGAGACAATAAAAGCTGAAGATCAAAAAGAGGCACCATGGCTGGACATGAAGTTCATTTCCTGATCACAAAGGGCTGTGATAGACAGTGGGTTGACCTTGAGTGTAGGCACGGACAATACATCGGGCATGAACAGGTACTCTGTAGGACTGTCAAAGATCACAACACTGACAACCTAGATTGGCAAGAACTTTTCCAACCCAATGAAGACAAAATGAATGGAGAAAAAAGGGATAAGGCAGAGTAAGACAGTGGCGTGTGGTGGGTGGTCCAAGATGAAGGATTTGGATCCACCTGCTATAAGAACAGATGAAAAGTACAGAACAAATAGCAACAGTGCCGGACAGGCGGATGCAGGATACAGAAAGACCAAAGTAGCAACAAAATATGTCAAGAAGGGTAACATTCAACATTCATTCCATGACACACCATCAATTATACTTCCAAAAATAGCCCCGCTTGTGCGCCATGATGTGCTCAATCCTCTTGACACATAAAGCCGCTTGTCTACACATCCACACTCTCACCTTCCCTGACACAAAGACAAAGCGGGTGGGTGAGGAACTATCCCAGCTGACACTCGCTGTCACTCTATGTTGGTGATTGGGTTACGTGTTGAGCATGTAGCACGTGTGATAAGGGAAGAAGATGCCACAACAGCAGCACATAGGTGGCGGGAAGCAGCCCTACATAGGAGATACAACCATAGAATGAAGGCAACACCTAGGATTTCTGAGTAGGTTCAAAGCAAGGAACGCTGCCGGCATGATGTAGGCATGGGCCGGAATGGATTTTGGCGTAGGATGGGTGGTTGCACTTTTGGAAGAGGAACCCATAGAGGAAGAGCCAGTGCTCATGCATGGATGAGGCAAGGGAGGAATCATCTTGTGAAAGAGGGCACTTGCGGCTAGCATGCCTAATGACCCAAGGTTCCAGCACATAGCACAGCCGTGAGTTGCGGCAAAGGAGACATCTTCCTCATCCTTGCCCGGGACCCTGTCCGTATCATTTTCCTATCCTTTTATGGCTTGAGCCTTGCGTGTAGAAGAAGATTCTGGGATAGTAGAGAGAAAGGTGGAAGATTTGGTGGTGGCAGTGGTGGAAGCGGTGACAATGTCAACCCTGGCTATGGCCGAGTGATGGACGTGCCAAATCCGCATACTGGCCCACCACTGGCTGATTCAGTCGGCACCAAACCACCCCAGGGACACCTACACGAGGAGGGGAGTCAGTCGGGGCTGAGAGCGCAGAAAGGTTTGTAAGTTTGGTAGATACGAACTCATGAAATATTTTTGCAACATTAGGGAAAATACTATTGGCTAGTGAAATGAAAGCAAAATATTTTCCAGGATCATTTTTGTAATGCATCGGAAGGTGCTCGATATTGAGGAGCTGGTAGAACCATACACTTATCTTGAGAAAACTACACCGTAATGGTCAAGTGAAGCTGGAGGAGGGAAAAGGTACTGATAGGGTCAGCTCGTGCAGGGTTGGTTTTGCAGATGTTGATTTCTTCACTAAGATCATGTGGTGCAGTGCTCATAACATTGTGGATAACACGGGCTAATCCTAAAATGAGGTGCATGGTGGGAAAAAAGCGGTACCAGGTATTAGAAAGTTACCCTTCTGGAAGAAGTCACTGCATCCAAGAACCGAGCTGGACAATGGAAGTGGAGAAGATAAGTCCAGCAGAAAAACGGTTGTGCCTGTGTATCAAAGTCATGATGACAGTGCTGCGGCAAGGAAGCCGCACTGGTCGTAGCAGCGATGGATGAGGCAATGGTTTCAGTAGAGGACTGGGTTGCATCAGCAACAGTAACAACAGAGGCTACGCCGTCGTCTTTAGTGGTGTTCAGGAAGACAAAGGGGTGAGATGTTACCAAGTCGGCAACGTCAACAGAAATTTCACTACGATGCCGAACGAAACATGGCAAAGTTTTTCTCTCCATGTTGGGGATGAGATGAAAATGGAGCCCAAGGTTCAGAACCACTAAGGCTAAAATAGGTGATCCAACGCCAACAGAAAAACCTAGGTGAAGAGAAACGAACTACAAAACCAAGGAACAAGAGAAGCAGAGAACGAGGACATAATGATTCAAACAACCAAAACAGGAAGAGGAGGGATGGAGGAGGCTATGCACTAGTATCACTTGTTGTAAATCCTGCAAATGTAAATATTCCATGGATGCTCATCTCTAGACGTGCATCAATGGCGGCCAATAATGTTGCAAATAATATGTTCACAGAAGGGCCAAGATGATAACTGCTGCACAAAACTCTGTTCTTGCGAATTTTGCTGTAACAAGTTCTATTCAGGAACAAGTGGTGACAAATTCAGTGTGTGAAAATGAAGCTACTACTTAAGCAAAGGACACAGTGATGGAGGCAGCAGTAGCTGATGTGGTGCTAGTGGCAGTTGAAGTGGATGAGGCTACTATATTGGATGCAACTGCTAGGAGAGTGGCAATGTCGATTACACAATAAAAAGGGCACCAGATTAACAGCAGCCTCCGTGTAAGTCTCATTGGAATGGCTTACAGCCATCACTGCTGGAGTAGGAGCTGCTCATGCTGCAGCAAAAAAGGTGGTAGCAGCCACTACAGGTGGCTGAAGTCATTATTATCATTTCATAATGCTCGGATCCAGTAATTCAATGGTTGGAGAATCCAAGGCGATACTTCTTACTGTTGCGACATCGCCGATGAGAATATTGGATCAATGGTCAATGTTATTCCCAGGGCTATGAATTCAACCACAATGGTTGAATCCATGCCTTTTGTCGCTTGTGCAATGATATCTTGCCACTTTGAGAGGCAGTCCTATGGTGACGCATGAGGTGGTTGTTGATCTTCTTAGATTCTAAGTTCCAAAAGAGCACTCCATCCAGCCTTATCATAGAAATAGATGTCAATGAGGGTGGCTTACAATGGGTACCCCACAGAAGCTTCTGCGATTATATATTTATATATATATATATATATATATATATATATATATATATATATATATATATATAGTGTCTATTTGTTTTCTAGTAGCAAAACACATATGTTCCTTTTTTTTTATTGTTTCTTTATTTGTTTCCCACGAAATGAATCCAATGTTGTTGGTGTTGCTATTACGACTGCTACAAAGATCAGCTTGCTTATATCGATGTTGTTGTTGCTTTTTTTTTGGCATTTGTATCCTTGTTACTATCATCACATGTTTTCTGCATCTTTTTTTTAACTTTTATCGTTGTTCTCTTGACTATTGCTTCTGCTTCTGGTGTTGCTGCTACTCCTAATCCAACTGATGTAGATTATGGCAAAATCCAGTATAAATTATGTTGTTGCAACAGCTGCTTGCATCTTAGATATTGCTGGTGCGGTTTTTTTACTATTGCTAGTGCTCGAGGGAAGGTTTTTATGCTGCTACGTTTTCTACTGATGTTGGTGCTGCTACTACCACTCGGTACTAAGATGTAGCTGCCACAAGTGCTACTATTTAGCATGTCTACATTCTTGGAATGTATGTCTTTTTATTGCATTACTATTGTCGGACTTGCCACTTGATATTGCTCATGCTTGGCCACTTTGGTAACGGCGACTAACAGCTTCCGTTAGTCGCCATTACCAAAGTGGCCAAGCTCCAACCAAGCCCAAGTAGCGGTGTTCCTCAACTCCGGCCACACGTTGAGGCCCGCTCTAGCTAAAATCCACCTTTGGCTTAGTGCCGGACATTGCTAAATCTTGGCTTGCTTTTGTCTCGGATAAAGTCCTCATGTTTTGTCAAGATGAATAGAACACAACCAACAACATGGAACGTATCCTTCCCATGATTTTTGTCTTCCTCCTTCATAGCCGCTTGAGTCTTTCCAAACATTTGAGATGTCTCGTCCAAGATGGCGTGGCAGCTTCTTCTCTAGATGTCGACATCGTTTGAACCCTGTAAACCTGCCAGATTTCCAGGTAGTTTGTCATAAAACACCTTGGAAGGATTCTTTCATGTAGTTATGAATTCTATAGAACAATGTTTGAGCTCGACAATTTGGAGCTTGAGCACCCATTAAAGCAGCACGAAGTTCAAAAACGTTGTTTGAGCATCTCATTGGTTTGGTGTGTCTACCAATCAGTCCGCGTATAGGACGCTGATGACTGTGAAATCCGACTGCCGCAGCTAGTCATCAGGTCTTGGGAAAATTTACAGGTGAACCTCCCATCTCGGATGCTGGTGATGAAGGAGTGGACACCATGTGCTTGGATGATGTTATTCAAGAACGACCATACTTTTCATCAACGGTAACCATTGTCTTCGTTGGGTTGAAAAAAAAACTTAAAGACCTGGCTAATCACTAGAGGGTTTGCATCAATCCCTCCATTTTAATGGTCAAACTCATTACAAACTCTTTTAAGATATCCGATTATGGCTCCTTCCATACCAGTCATTTCTTAAGAAAATCAAAGATTTTGCTTCACCTTGACTTATGGCATTGGAACACGTTGCATGAGTTGTATTTTACAAAGGAAAACTTCATCTTGTCTCACCACTATTCCTTAGCAAGTTTCTTGAGAATCTTGTCCTTGCAAAATGTTCCACCTGAACCGGAGACTTGGCACTTCTCCATTTTCATTATTCGGATTTCATTGTTCTATAGCACAACTACTTGGCGAGTGCATTTCGGTCGCCTGTATGGTGAATTAACCAGAATTTCATCTTGAAATTTCTCGAGAACTGTTTTTAACCCGTTGTAAACATCCGATCAAGGTACGGTTCTCACTAAATCCGCATTGTGTCGATCTCGGCCATTAAGTCTGGTCACAAAGAGCATCCACTGGAACGTTTTCCAAGTACGGTACCCGATGTCGTAGTCAAAGTTGGACTCGAGGAATTACATCTATTGATTTTTATGTCAGGTTAGATTTGACTCAGTCCACGTATTTGAGGGTGTGTGCTCAGTGTGTAAGACACATCATGAGCATTCCATGCAGCAACGCCATCTTTTGAACTTGCATATGACCGCTAAATTTTCTTTCTCTTTAGCAATTTAGCTCTGGCACACGTATTTTTTGGGAAATTTATCCGACTGGTCACTGTCCACCAACGTTTTCTTAGAAAATGACGACCAGATAGAAGCATTGACAATATTTTGTAATGGGGTACAAGTCAACTTTTTTTTTTTCAGAATTCCGAGAACAATCGGACGTCCCATATGTTGGCAAAAGTCGACGAGTCCGCAACTGCCGCCATTTACTTCATGTACATTATAATCTGTCCACTGTTGATGATGTGGTCCAAAATTCGATTGAATGGTGACCAAAGTCAAACTCTGAATTTTCTTACATAACATTAGCCTATTTGTAAAACTTCAAAGAATCTTTTTCAGATTTACATCATGCTCCTCCGGCATGTGGTTGTACATCAGGAGGTGTTGAGGTAAGCAGAGATAAATTTGTTCAAGTATGGATATAAGCTATTATTCACAGCCTCCATGACTATTGCTGGGGTCTTTCTAAGTCCAAACGACATGACCATGAACTCAACGTAACCGTAGCGAGTACACAATTTTACCATCTCCATACCCTTATCTCATATGTGGATATAGTGATAGCCAATCTATAGGTCAATTACGGTAAAAGGTTCTCCATGCACATGGTTGGTCAAAGAACTCATTTGCTCACAGAAGAGGATAGCACTTCTTCATGGTCATTTATTTCAATACTTGGTCTCCATGCACGGTTGTTTTTCTCATCTTCTTTTCAACAAAATGTGCCAAAGCTGTGTACGGTGACATAGATGGACGGATAAACCCTTGAACAAGGATCTTATGAGCTTGGTCAACTCATGGCGGCTCATCCAATACGTCCCCTTTACTGTAGGTGTAATTTCCATATTCGTATCAATGTGGCAATCGGCACTGTGTTCTAGAGGTAAGACTTAGAGGAGTTCATTCGGAATAAAAATTTTGAAATCCTTGATTAACAGTACAAGAGCCTACACTATATCTGCATTATTCCTTGGATTTTAGGTCAATGATGTTTTCAAGTCTGTTGGGTCAGCTACCTTGACCTCGTCCTCTTTGAAAATTGTGTCATTACAAGAAAACTCATCTGAGCATGATTCTTTGTCTGCTCAAGTTCTCTAGACCGTTATCTTCTCTACTTGAAACATTTTGTTGCGGAGTTTTACAAAGTTGGCAAACCTGAAGATGTGCGTCCATGTTTTTTCTTCAAACACCCTTTGTTTGGTCTTCAACCCAGCTTCATTTGATTGTCGATGAATTAGTGGAGGTCCCCCATCCAGTAGTACCAATGTTTACTAATAAGTTTTATACCCTCGCGTTTGCACTAGTGGCAACGTCGCCGGTTGGACATCCTTGTATACCTTGTTAAGATTTGGGATCTCAAACATTTCCGTCTACGATGTCGGAAACCTGTTTAGATGGGCAATTTGTAAGCGTATCTTTTTTCAATCTGATAGCATTTTTTTGTGTCTAGTCCCTTCATCGTTTGCTTCTCCTCTCATCCAACTCTTTCATGTCGTCATTTTGGTCTACTGGTGCTGCTTGCAAAAGTCAAGCGAGGTATGACTTGGCTTCTCACAGGTCCACTAGGGCCATTGGTCCTACTAATTGATGGTATTGATCTCCATAATACTGGAGTTTTCCCTCGACTACAACTTTCCTCCACCACAATAAAATGTGTGGCTTTGTTGTTGTCATCCAATGGACTCCTTCAGTAGAGCATGTAGCTGGCACTACAACAATCATTGGCAAAATATCTTCTAGGATGTTGAATGATGTATTTGCTTACAGGATGTCATATTTGACATTGTTATTGTACTAAATTTAAAGTTCATCCAGGCTGATGTCAAAATCAATACTTATTTTACAAGATTTCCGTGTACACTCCATCATGCTAGATGACTAAAGTAGCCACTGAACCTTGTAGCGTGACTCTTTCTTCTCGTTAAAGTTTCTATAACTTGTGAGAATGGCACTCACAAATTTATTCAAGGCTTCTGGTAGATTCCAAGAATCTTGCCAAATCAGATTACTTTGCTTCAGAGGTGGAATACGTTTTGCCAAAGATATGAGAGGGACTATGTGAGCCATTGGTCTAGCTCCGTCCATCTCCTACTGCCATCGAATGTCCTTCACAACACACCACCAACTTCAACCAATGCTGCACAAAAACAAGGCCACGAAGTTAATTTCCTTTTTCGTTGATTACACCTTCAAGCTTGCGAGCCACACATGCACCATCCATCCTTTTTAATTTGCAAGATTAAAGGGTTGAAAAAGTGCAGCCAGATTCACCTATGAGTTACTCTCAATAAGCTTTGATTCAAGCGCACATGAATCACAAACATCCTCCACCGTCATGTTCAAATGTTGGAGCGGATGGCTTTTTAGGCCGTAGATTGTATGAAAATGCCTTGTACAGGTCCTCGATGTTCCTTGCTTGCCAGCTTATGCCTACCATTGTTGCTCTCTATGTCATCCTGCAGGGCGGCGGTGGAGGCGAGGGGTTAACCCGGCCCAACGGGTCCATCATTACATCTGTTGTCGAAGTTGTTTCTATTGCGGTATTTGTTGGATAACCTGTTATGTCCACTAGTGCTGCCGCTTGGACTACTTGGAGATTTTGTGTATTTCTTTGATGCTATCCCTCCATTGCATAGTTCTCTTTGGGATTACCATAGCTCATCCCCGTTTGCGCTCGCTCTTTTGACCTCCACCGTCGCAAGGTCTACAAACTTCTTGAAAACACACATACACGGAAGACTTATGTGAGTTTTCTTGCATTAGATTGCATTTGTTGACCATACCTCAAAAACTGTAGCACTCTGATACCAAGTTTTCTTCCTAAGAGAACGAAGATAGTCAACACGTAGAAGTTGCAAAGTAAACAAAGATGAAGTTTATGGGACACTTAAGTTATCGATAATGGGTACAAATAAGACTTTGATTAAGAGTGTAACGAAAGTCAAGGGCATATATACGAGTGTGGAACTAGAATGAGAACTACCAGGAATTTTAGGATTCTGAGTCGATTGGAATATGAAAAACTCCATCGTGAGTGTTTGCTTTGAGAATCTCTGCTCAGAAGTCGCGGAGTTTTGAGTACATCAGGATGCATCTTGATTCCAGTCTAGCAATATTAAGAAGTTGACTGAACATTTTTAGAACCTTCATTGTTATAGTTTGTGATAGTTATTTCGACCCTTCTCAAAATTGGTGGAAACCTTATAAATATTTTAACACATCATACCAGAGGTCTAGGCAGTTGGCCAAAATATCCAAGGCTTACACACGTAAATTTCCGGTTGGAGTTGCGTGGTAGGCACAATTGCAAGGGCATAAATCCCTACCCACAGAGTGTAGGAACTCGTTTCCTTCTAGGTCATAACATAACACGATCCGAGACCAAGGCCAATGTGGAAAATCTGACAACATGAACCCTAAAAGTCCACACTTGGTTAGCACCACTCCAAATACATGTTGATGAAACTTTCACAAATGCCTAAGGTGAGGGGGGTAAATAATTCACTACACATTTATCACAACCCGCACAACAATCGGAGCCACATCATTGCTTGCTTGTCCAGTCACCCTTCCAATGAGGTTAGTGTACTCACCATGAGATATTGCTTTCCCCCAAAGATTACGTCAAACACTTAGGGTTGCTGCAAAACCACCTTCCCTAACACAAAGGTGGAATTCACTGTACAATACATAATATTCTCTCGGTTTCATGCTTAATTTCTGTGTGTTCCAGTGATTGTGCTATGGTTTCACTGGAAGCAATTGTTAACTTGCACAATATCTATAAAAACTAGTTCATGCATATGTGATGTGCACGTGCATGGGCACAAATCAAGCGATCACAACTAGCCGATGAACTTTAGAAAACAGAAATGTCTCACAAGAACCGACCATGCAACAAGGAACAAAAAGCATTTTATGTACACAATCTGATGTTGGAATTGGAATGCAAGCACAACATGCCTCTAAATGTCATTTCAACACATCCTTGTATCGAAGTGAATAACGCACACATGGGATTAAATAGGAGATCAAGATACGATCAAGTGGAAAAAAAGCATAATGTACATAGTTGGTGCATGCCCCTCCCCTCTTGAACCACCGACCGCCTTCATCTTCCCTCCCAAGAAGACACCACAAGGACCCCAAAAGAAGGAGGGAATCCCTTCCGGCCACGCGCTTCCTACAATAGCTCCAACTTGTGTCCATTAGGAGCATCATACTACTATGTCCTCACATTCTATTAAAATGACTTTCATTTCAGCTTTCACAGAATTCCTTATGGGAACACCTTACCTCCTTCTTGGGGCACGCATCCTAGGGATATACAACACTTCTCGGCCTCTTTCTTCTACCTCATGTGATGCAAATGGTGGGCTGGAGGTTAAGGTCAATGAAAACTTCCCTAAGAAAGTCCAAAACACACATATGGCTTGTCTTAGCCACTCTCCAAGCAAGCTTGAGGAAAAACTAAACTTGTCAAGAATGGCTTTGAAAAGTGCTCTCGCTCTCGCAAGTTTCACCATATGTTGGAAAAAATTAATTATTTACTCGCTGTAGTAGTATAACATCGGGGACGGACGGGCTTCTTTAGTGTTGTTGAAGCACCCCTCTTATTTGTTACAACCAGGGGTCAAAACAAAATGGCAATCCTCTTCCACAAAGGCTGTCGGCTATTCTTCATTACTTTGACCCTTCGGTGGAAATACCCTCACATTTACTCGTGTCCGTAACATAACTTAATGGGGGGCCTGGTTCAACCCTAATGCTGAGGTAGCTCCTTATCGCCTTTGTCGGTCACGACTAGAGGTCGGAGAAAAGAAACAAAGATCCATTGTTGCAATAAGTGCACATGGTTAAGTAGTAACGTATGCATTTTTTTCAAGTGACAAAAAAGGTTTTGAATGCAAAACAGGTAAAATAATTTCAAAACTCTTGTATGTTTTCAATTGTATGTTTAAGATGTTTGTTTAGTATATTTTAATTCATATTTTTGTCATCTTCTAAAATTCCTGAACTTGAACTTCTCCAGAAAAACCATGAAATCATGTATGCAATTAAATCTTCGCAAACCTCCACAGTGCTCTCTGAATTTTTCACACATGGATTTTGTTCGTGGACGGCGTCTCGTGTATTCATTGTATCCATACGTATGTCAATGAATATATATATTTGTACATGAATTCATCAACGAATCTTATTATGTAAAACTGGGCTCTTCATTATCATGCTTATTCATTTTATAAAGTATTTTCATGTACAACTAATCTGACCATCTTATGTAAATTTTCTGTTATTATTTCTATGTAATAATACTTTTTAATAATTCATGATATAATATCATTGATGTTCTTTTATGTTTCATAACATTTTCCCTTTCTTAAGCACCTTAACTAAACAATTTATTGTTTGTATTTTTAGTTGTAACCGGGTAGTATCAGATGTCTCGGAGTGATTATAAGTGGGTTCTTTGCTAGTTCCTCTTGCGTCTGAAGATTGATGTGGTCAATTGAGGTTATCTCGTTGACTAGGCATGATCGGGTGAGAGAACCAAAGCTAGTACGTGTTTAAGATTCTAAAATATTAAATATTCTTTTTTTATATTTTAAAACAAAATAGAAACGACACATGCAGGTTGGAGGACGTCCCAAAAACTGGTCCACAAACTGATGTCCATAGGTTTCTACCTAACCCAGAAAGAATACAAAATGGGAATCCTAGTTCAAGTCCGGTGCCCATGTTAATAGACACCGTGCTTGCGTTTCGGGCTCATGGCGGCTCGGGACTCCTGAGGGATCTGATCGGTTGTTCCGTTTTCACCCATGACTGGAGAGGACCAGAGCCCTTCGATGTCAAACTGAAACACAAAACAGTCGAAAAAATAAGCAAACAATATCCGCAGATAATTGGGCCGTGTCCGAAGTCTCTTTCGTTTGGACTCAGGGCGCGAGGAGTGAAGAGTTGTAGACCGCGCTCGTTCAATAACAAACGCATTCGAAGGGACGGGTGCCTAATTTCGGACGGAAGGGCCATGCAGCACTGTTGCCACGCGTCGGGACGATGTCTTCCCCACCGTCCACCGCCCTCGCCATCCCATGTTGGCTTCGACGGAATCGACGGACGGCATACGTCGTCGAACGCCCACTTATCCTTCTGCGGAAGATGGGGGAAAGCCTTCACCCTGGAGAGTGCCTCGCAGCCAACATGGAAGTGAAGCAAGGCGAAAGGGAAAGAGCACGCGGTCTACAAGTGGCGCCAACGTTGGAGCCTGCCATTGGGCCAGCCTGTTTGCCTCTCCCCATGCATTAGCTGGCAATTATACATGCCTCTTATCATCATCGTCGTCATCATCCTCATCATCCTCCATCATCATCATCATCAGATCATCTTCATCATCTTCATGCTGAGCTTCGGAAGGGTTTCTTCCCAGGAGGCCAACGTGGCCCATGCACGCCCGCAAAGCTGCAAACGGCTACCACTCGCGGGCTAGTGGTAGCACACGAACCCCACGTACGTTTGTGCCAAACGAAGCCGATGCCAACGATGAAACGGAGATCGGGAGAGAGAGTTCGACAACGCTCCAATGTATCGCAAATTCAAATCGCATGCAACTTCCAGCTTCAAAGTTCGATTCGGTAAGGCGGTGGTTGACCAAACCAGCGGCAGCTTTTCAGCCGTGACTCGTACCCTGGCTTTAGCGCCGAACCCTCGGTCTCGCCTCAGGAGGGTTTTCCTGTGTGTGTGGCACCACCAGCCTTTAGTCCCTCGTCTGTGGAAGGTAGCTGTTAATCGGCTGGCACCACTTCAGGTTTCAGACGTCTGCAATCGAAATGGGAGCAGGTCGCCGTCATTCATCACCATGGATTTCACATAGCTTCCACCACCTCAAAAGTAAGGAAAATCAGCTTGCGCAGAGCTCGGAGTGCACGGGTTGGACCAGCACTGTGTAGGGGTCGCAGCTTGAACTTGAGCAAGTCGTCTCTATTTTGCCCCTTTTTGTTGCCAGCCATTCTGTGGTTGACACGATTCAGTGAAAACAGTACTTCTTGTGTAGTTAGAGCTTTGCCCAGGCCAGACTCAGCTGACGTGGACTGAGCACGGAAGATGGCGGACGGTGCAGTGCGCTCTGCTTTCCAGGTGAGCTTCGATTGGAAAAAGGTATCTATGTGCACCTAGGATGGGTCGATCCGTTTCTGCACGATCTCTACCTGGCCAGCCAGCAATTTCCACCCACCGACCTTTCTCCCTCCTCTCTTCTTTCTCTCCGTACCTCCCTCCCTCCCTCCCTCCCTCCCTCCCTCCCTCCCTCCC
>SZWC01004408.1:129075-150451 GCA_023375785.1 Penium margaritaceum
CCCCCCCAAATATACGACAAACCCCCGAGTTTGTCGTAGGTTTGGGGGGTTGGGCAGGGTCATCGCGAGCTCGTAGGGAGGTTTCGGCGCGAAACTCCTCCTGCGAGCTCGCGACGACCGGCGAAGGACAATGTCAAAAAACATGTCGAAAGTGATATATACATGAAAAATATATCAGCCGTGCCCATTTTCGCTCGCACGACAAAAAATATGGGCACCGCGTGCGGGTCGTTTCCGACTATGGGCACCGCGTGCGGGTCGAAATCGACTTTGGGCACCGCGTGCGGGTCGAAATCGACTATGGACACTGCGGATCTATCGGCGGCAACCATGGGCATATAACAACTTCGTCCAAGTAAAAAATACGAGAGTGCATCAAAGCAGACATAATCAACTAGAAGCACTTGAATATGGCAACATGTAATGTTCAAAACATCTGCAGCACGAGGATGATGTTAGTAGTGAGAGAATTTCATGTAGAGCAAGAAGAAGGGTAGATACCACAAAGCAAGGTAGGTGGGTTCAGATTTTTACATCATTCGGCCAAGGGTATCTTTCCTCGTGCCTCGTTCTCTCGTGATTCGTTGCAAAAGGTTTGGAATGATTAGACCATTGTATGAAAATATTCACATAGCTTTTGCAAAACCACCCCGATGATTCAATGCTGCTAAGTTGGCCTCTTTACGATGCTAGACCTTTACGAAGACATGCCTTGATATTCCCAAAACCCCCAATTCTGAACAGCATTCCTCAAAGTAGCATGTCATGACGCGACGTCGCATACATTGCTCTACTCGAGCCCACAAGATCCAAAACATGTCTTATTTTTATTCCTCCTATTGTACATGTGTGCTCAACGGTTCCGGTAATTGTCATAAAAATACATTTCTTACCAACTACAAAGTGTCCAAATGTCCAAGTTCCTCCAATTGTCTTCGGCTTCACACCTTGTACATGTGAACCATCTATGTTCCGATAAGCATAACACTTGGTATCAGAGCACAGAGGTACTAGAGGGACATGTGAGGAAATTTCTCCAAGGTGAAAACCTCGCACAAGTCTTCACATTATCTCCGCCATGCGGAAGATTGCAGACTTCGCAACAACGACAACAAACAGAGGATACTCAAGGATGAGGAGTAGTAACCTACGAAGACATTGGTAGAGAATTGCTAGCAAGTAATGCATGATGCTCTACAAATGATGCGAAAGTGTGTGCTCTTTGGGGACTAAGCATACGCATGTGGAAAGCACCATCGCAGCTGAAAGAGAAACTTGGAGATATTCTATAATCCGGAAGTTAAAAACTTTGGTTATCAAAGGTTAGTTACAGTTAGCAATGTACATGGTATTTATTGTGCCAGGCCCGCTATTCCTGGCTCCAGCTTGCTACCCTCCTAGTTCGATTCCACAATCTACATTCACCTAAACCTGGTTCTCTACTTGCACCGAATGGTTTGTACGAGAAGCTGAGGATCTGTCCATATCAACGACACGTCTTGAGTCATGTCTGCCCGTGCGTTGGACGCGCGCTACTCCGGCGAGCCACCTCATTGGTTCCGCTTAACTCCCGACGAAGAGTACGGTCACCATGTTTCACGCCATTTATGTCCAATCACCCAAAAACCATACACTTGAATTTGAATGTACAAGAATACAACATATGGTAGGGATACTTCTAGGAAAACATCTTAGACAATTGACAATGTTTCCTGGAAATTGGTATTTGGAATCATGTTCACAGTTAGTTCTATGTACATGACTCGAAGACCTTCACAGACGTTTTCTACAAAACAGGTGCCTTAAAAATCTTTTTTCATTAATATTACCATCAATGTTTACTGAAAGTCTCTTCAACGGAATTTTGTTCACGTTATTACCTACTTTGTTCTCTCATAAAGTTGATGTTTTGTGTGTAATTATCCCAATGACATTGAACTGTCCTAATTTATGGCGATGCCCAAATGAAGTTTTGAGGCGTACAGACACTCGAGCGGCACGTCACAAAGTCGTTAGGGATCTTTTTTTGGTCGACGTCCGAGAGTCAACACTCCCCCTCCCCCCACTTCCCCTCCCGGCATCGATTGGTTGAGGGAGGGTCTACTCCTTCGTATATCTGATGAAAAATTTATCTCATAAATATTTGTATCAATGCACTCATGTACAATTTTATTTGTATTCTAGATACACTCTCTGATACAACCCCCCAATGCACTTATGCTGGGAGGGGGGGTGAGGCCTCACATCGAAGTGCGGTGTTTTTTATTCTCATGGCTCGAGAAGAGCATAGAGCTCGCCTTCAAGTTTCAGTTTTTTGTCTTCCCTAAACTGTCACATTACAAATATCTATGATATCTGTACGTTTAAACACAGATGGATTACCGTACAGCTAGAGGGTTGTCTACCAGAAGTCTTTCCGATGAACAAATCATATACATTTGCCCTTTTGAGAGGTGGGCTCTCCTCGCCCCAAATCGAAGTGTATTGCCGTGGTGTATTGGGCAGTGTATGTAGAGGGGGTTTGAAATAATTCACAAGTGTATGACTACACTTGTGTACATTCTTTTGCGAGTTTGCTGTACAACCCCCGGTACACTTCAACAATACACTGCGGTTGTGGGGGAGGTGGGGGCTCCCATCTGGGTGTGGTTTTCCGTTCGCAGTTGTATTATATGTAACAGAAAATACACGTATCGAGTTGGTTGTATACCAGCTACACCTTCCGATACACTCCCCAGATACACATTACACTTTTTAGGGGGAGGGGGGGAGGTCGCCCACCCCCCCACCCGGACCGAAGTGTATTTGGGGGATGCATTGGATAGCATATCGGGAGAGGAGTCGAATGAATACACAGGTGTATGAATACACTTGCGTATTGTTCTGACGGAACTTACGATACACTCCCCGACACATCCCCCCAATACACCCGCTGTGATATTGGGGGGGGGGGATCGAGGATCGGCCTGTTGTTCCTTACACAGCATGAAAGAGCGAGGAAAATCAATCTCGATCGTCGTCGGATACCTACATGCAATGACCTCGATCGCTAAGGGCATCCTTTGCGATGTCTACCAGCTTTTCTAATCGATACACTCACAAAATGATCTTCAAAATTTCGGGGGGAAGGGGAGCCTGTCCCAACCTCCCTCCTCCCCTCCCCCTCCCGAAGTAAAAAATATATTGCAAGGGTGTATTGGCATGTGTATCTGGAGGGGGGCGGTTTTGAAAGAGAAGTGTGTAAAAACACTTGTGCAAAGTTATGAGCAGGTTTACGATACACGTCATGATGCACTCCAACAATACATTCGCATAGATATGGGAGGAGGGGGGTGATCGGATAATACACAGGTGGATATTTTTCCGGATGTCCACGAGACACTCCCCGATACATTCCTTAGATACATTCGCAACGAGGGGGATGGGGGGAGGGGGGACAGTCGACTTCGAGCAAATGAGGTGGAATGCCGTTGCAAGAAAAAAAAAGTCATCGCATGTCCAAATTTCTTACGATTAGTCGTTAGTGTCTTTCACCCTCTTCTGAGCAACGACTAGGATAAGCAGACAAGTCACAAAGGACTTCGGAGGACAGAAACGGACAAGATAAAAACAACTAGAAAAAAACATTAGAACATAGAGCCATGTTAAGACATTCAACGAGATAAATAATAGCTACATCTGAAAAAAATACAACTGTTTTGTAGGAAATTGGTGATGTAATGAGTGTATAAAAGTGGACCGATTAACCATAACGCTTGCACATGCCACCAGAGATGTTGCGACCGTCGTACGGTCACAGTCGTTGGTTTCGATGTTGACCGTGTATGTAGTGGGTGGTATGCCTCCAAGACAGCCATGTCGCGAGTAGCATAGCTGTTACACCACTCGCCAAGAGGATGAAAGCCACCATCAAGTGGTGTGTTTGGAATACCACGCGAAGGTGTGAGAAAGACAGACCCCTGGTATGTGCAACACATTTGCTCGCTTGCTCACTCACTCCTCCTCCTCCTCACGTCCTCGTGTTAGAGCGAAGGCAAAATCGACTGCGAGTCCGATTTCCAAAGATTGGAAAAAGTCTCGTATGCCACTGAACCTCTTTACATTCATCCTCCCGTCAAAAGTGTGACGTCCCGGCATATCTAAGATACTCTTGGAGAACAATACTTGTACTCTCAACGTTGAAGTTGGCCTCTGGTTCCCATGAATTGTGGTCAAATGGGTAGTCCTTCCGCTGTACCAGAAACTCATGTCGGCGTCCATGTTGGTGGTCCACCAGAATCTTCTCCACCTTCAAACTCCTCACTTCCTTCAATGTGGTTAGTAGGAGGTGGAGCTGTCTCGTGGCTCTGGAAGAAGGTGTTCGGGCCGTGATATGCACAGAGGAGGGAGATGTGGAATACCCCATGATGGTATAGTGGGCAGGTAGCTCAAGCTTGTATGACACGGCCAAACACTTCTCTTGAATGCGGAACAGGCCCACCCATTGTGGCTTGAGCTACTGGCTTCCAGCTCCCATCAACTGCATGTTGGAAGGATTTAGTATCACATCACTGCCCACTTAGAACTCCTTTCGCAGATTGTTGGATACCAGCGTTCTTTTTCTCCTAATTCTATGCTTTCAATAGCTGTTGTCGTACCACATCCCATGTTGTGGAAAATCCATGAGCAATGTACTATACAACCCAAGGGATGTTCTTGTAGCAAGGGAGGCTCGGCTTAGTGATTGATAGCCATAGACAACTTCAAACGGTGACATCCATATTGACGCAGAAACAGCTGGGTCGTAAGAAAACTCTGCCACTATGAGCTTCTCCTCCCAACCATCTCCATCTGATGAAACCATGCTTTGTGGCGGCTATTCCTATGTGTGGTTTGTATGTTGTGTCTTTCCACCACTTTGTGGATGGTGTGCTGTGGTCTACTGCACCCTCATGCTCATCTTCTCCATGAGATAGTTCTAATATCGCGTAGTGAAGCGTGGATAGTGATATGAGACCATTGACTACGACACTCCATGCCGCTTGATGACATCACTGCGGAGAAGTTGAGTTGTCCCAGCAACTGTGATATTCTCAGGACATGCAATGAACTATGCCACTTTGAAAAAAATAACCCACCACCACCAACACCGTGTTGATAACTTCCTCTTTCAAAGGGAACCCGCAGATGAAATCGAGCGAGATGTCTATCCATGGCCTCCTAAGGAAAGTGGATCTTTCTAGATGGCTTGGTCCTTAGTGCCTTGATGCGTTGGCACACATCGTAATTGTTCGCCATTGATGACTTACATTATTGGTATGCCAAGGCTTTGAGCGTCTTGTCAATTCCGAATTGTCCCAAGTACTGTGTATCATACTCCTCCTCTAGCTACAACTGCTTCAATGAAGCATAGTCCAAAACAGCAAGCTTCCGCTCTTGTCCCCTTTGCCAATACACCCCATCCCACGTTGGGTATTTCAGCACACCCCCCGTGAACTTCCCGTCCATGCAAAAGCCATGCTTGAATAGGCTATGCATGACTGGAGATCCCATAAGCAATGAAATGGTGTTGAGGCTCATGTCTGATCTTCTTGACACAGGATCTGTCACATTCACCTTCTTAGACTTGTAATGTATCTTGAAGTAAAAAATTCCTTCCAAGGACTCCATCCAGCGAGTTCGTAGGTGACTCACGTCTGTTTGCATTTTCAAGTACTTTAAGGTGTAATGATCTGTAAAAACCATGGTACACCGTGGTTTGAGGTATCACCTAGAGTGCTAGAAGGCATGGATTACAACTGACATCGTCTTTTTATGGACTGTGTCATCGCATGCGTTGCTGGAATTGAGTGCACAAGTCACAACATGTGTCTCATTGTGTTTTTTTTTTCATGTATATCGTTTTGACATGTTTGATGCTTGTCATCGAAGTGTACTTATTGCTAAATACAAAGTATGATAATTTCCCAAAATTCTCGGCCCATATTCTGATCTGCACACTAGCAAGTGATTCACCCCTATGAATCACACACTTTCTGCTCGGCGTTGTAACGTCACTAACGTACATGGGTCCCTAAACTAAAGCATGCATTTCTGTCTTTGCCTCCATGGCCCACGGTGCAATGAATTGAGGATTTTAAGCAGCCCGGCCGAGGAAATTTTGGCCAGAGACCCCGACCTTTGATGTTCTGCCTCAGAAGTTTCTGACAATTATGACCACCTTGTAGACTGGTCAACAGAAGTGTTGCAAACTCTATGGAAATTTTGAAATTGTCTGGTTGGCTTCTTGATGGAGCTAGAATTTTATAGAGAAGAACCTCGTTATTCTCAAAGCCCTTTGAATCCTCGGCGGAGCTTCTCGAATTAGCCACTCATAGCGCGGACTTGCACGCATCGCTTGGCTCATGTGCCGAGAATCCGACAAATGCCTCATTCTCATTCTTGGTATGATACGTATGTGTTTGAATCACTCGACACTTATCATTGAAGTACACTTACTGCTTAATACAAATAACCCATATGTCCCAAATATTTTAACTGTCTTTTTTTCCCGCACCTCATCCCTATGAACCACCTATGTTTCGCTCGGTGAAAGGCTTGTTATCAGAGCATAGCGGCATTGTAGGGGAAACTAACGCATGAACTATGTGGCAACAACCTCGTACGAGTCCTGAACAAATTTCCACCATTCAGAAGACTGCAAATTTTACGACAGCAACGGTGAACGGAGCGAGCGCACCCGACGATGACTAGCATTTCCTTGTGAGCACATCTGCGATGGCGGATTAGCAGCACGTGAACAACGATGCTATCCAAGTGAACCAGGCGGTAGTGGCAGCTTTCATGGTGAATGGTGCAGCAGTAACGAACCTGGCGGCCAATCCATAATGGATCCCCAGGCCTTGGCAAACCCTTCACCTCCATCGTAGCCAGTTGGGACGACACCTGTCATGATGGGAGGCACTAGCCTGCAAGCGCAAATCAATAAAGACCTTTATTATAAGCTGTCAGGACTTGAGAGCCTCAATAGCCACTTGCTCCAACAACTCCATGCGGTGATAATGGAGCTTCGAGTGTCTCATGTGCTTAAAGCAGTACTCACTGAGAGAAGTTTGAAACTCTTGAGTGAACCCCACATTCAACCGACACTTCTTGAGCCATTCAATCCCGCCAACCCCAACGGACCGAAGGTTAGAATATGGATGACAATTTTGGATGTGTACTTCAACGCTGTTCCGGTCAAGAATGAAAAGAATAAAACTGACCTCGCGGCCTTGTTTTGATGTGGCATGGCTCTGAGTTTGTGGTCCGATCTAAAGGCCATCCAATGAAACCATGAGATCAGTGGACCTGGATCAATGGCTCAGGCGACCAATCTTACATCGTCGACCACAAGCGTACTACCTCTACACAAGAAAATCCGACGTGGCATGACTAACCCCACCAGAAATGTGGGGCGAATTTGCATGCGGTACCCCCGCTCGCTTTGAGAAGTTGAACGAGAAATGTCACGAAAGGGACAGACTCCGACGTTTGCGTGAGGAATGCAGCGTGGCGGAGTACACGGGATTTTTCCACGAGATCATCACCGACGGTGACCTCGTCCCCATTGAACAGTGTTCTGCTCAAACAATGGCCTCAAGGGATATATTTGGCAAGGAATCACCATATCTGGAATTTAAGAAGACCTATTGTACAGCAAAAGCCGACAGTATTGATAACATCGACTACAACACTCAGATGCAGGATTACAGTGGCTGGCGACCCCATAACCACAATTCTTATCGTGGCTGATGGAAGTCCTTGTTGGTGGAGCCTCGTCACTGATGGAGATGGACGCCATCAATCAACGCGATCAACGACTCTGCTGACCCAAGGGAAGCCCGGCCATGTCTTGCTTGAGTACTGAAAGTGGCAACAACAAGCCAAACAAGGGGGGAAGCCACAAAAAAAGAGCAAGGAGTCCGGAAACGGCAAAGGACAGGGGTAAAAAATGAGGCTCCTGTCCAGTCGGAGAATTCTGCGTTGACGGATCGCCAAACAGAGTGGCTCACATCACTGCAGATGAGGGTTCCTGAGATTGCAACGTTTGACGAGGGATGTGAGGACGACCAACTGGTGATACTACTATAGGTACAACCAAGGGGCTAAGCAATAATATTGTAAGCAATGATATTGTTCAGAAGTTGCGTTTGTAAAACAAATTGAAGGCATTTAGAGGAAAACTGTGGACGGATAACTGCAGATCCATCGACTTTACAAACAACTCTAATTTAACATCATAGGTATGCACGAGGTAATGTTCTGGAGGACTTGCCCAATGAGTGGCCATAGAATCATTACCGGATGAGATTTCCTATACGGGCAAAATTCACAGGTTGAATGGAGCAGCGCATCAGTCTACTTCAGCATTATTTGCTGAAAGCAACACATGCCTCTGGTCGAGCGACCCTCAATGGAGCAGTGGTTACGAGAGGAAGCAGAGGTGCAAGCGATAGAGGAAGTTGCAACAGCCACAAAACGCCAGCCGATATCTTTGGACGTGGCCAATAAAATCTGAAGTGCGTGGCTACTCCATGTGGTAGTAGGGAAAGCGGAAAAGATCATAGCTGCCGAGGTGACCCCAATGGACTCGACACTTAAAAAGTTTACAGTCGTACCGGAGGAGTTTGAAGGGGCTCTTCCCGACGAACTACCTAGAACATCAACCATCTGATAGACCTAAAGTTGAACAGCAGGCCGATGGAGGAAGGGACCTATCAGATGAGCGATCATGAGCTGAGAAAACTCAAGAAGCAGCTGGACGAGATGCTCGGTTAGGGGTTCATTTGACCCTCCACGTCACCCAACATGATGCGTGTATTTTTTTTGTCAAAAAGAAGAATGGAGAGATGTGGATGTACATGGACTACCAAGCGTTGAACGACAGCACCATCAAGAACCGCCACCCCCTTATGCGAGCAGATGAACTTTTTGATCAACTCCGAGGGGCCCCGATTTTCAGCACAATCGACCTACGCAGCGATGATCATCAGATTCACATATCTGATAAGGACGTCGAGAAGACAACCTTCTACACTAGATACGGACACTGCAATTTCACATTCACACCATTTGGACTCACAAATCTCCCACCACATTTATGGCAGAAATTAACGACATCTTTCACCAGCATCTTGACAATATTTTTGTAGTATACCTTCATGACATCCTACTCTACAGCCATACTCCAGAGGAGCATAATGGGCATCTCCGAAAGGTCCCCGAAAATGTAAAGAGAGAGAGAGAGAGAGAGATTTTTTCAGAAAACTCTCAAAATGTTGCTTTGGTCACCGTTCGATCGATTTTTTGGGCCACATCATCGGTGTCAGATGGATAACCATGGACTAAAAAAAGGTGGAGGTGGTTGCTCATTGGCCAGCCCCACGAATGTTTGGGACATCCATGTGTTTTGGGGCTTTTGTAACTTCTACCGTTGATTTGTAAAGGACTACACATGAGTGTTAGCGCCTCTCTCTGATCTCACACGGAAAACCATTGAGTGGAATTACGACGCCAGTGAAGATCTTAAATTTGGACTATTATATTATAATCCTTATAAATTTTCCATGGGCTTAAAATTACCGTTAACTTGTAAGGCTACTTGATATAAGGCCAACGGGATGACGCAATTGAGATTTTGCATAACAACTCTATGTCTTAAATACTCTAGGCCAACAAGTTGAGGGCCCCGGTCTCTGGCCATGGTAAAACTAATCTGGCTTGGTCGAGAAGGCCCCCCTGCAACAAAGAGTAAAGCTCCTATAACCCTTGCAGCATCTTCATGATCAAGAAGCATTCAATTATTGGAAAAATTCTATGAACTCGGTGCCTGCCTTAGGATTGGAAGATCCAAAGGTGGACTATATCATGGCCACCGACGCTTTCGATCTAGCCATTGGAGCCATTCTCCTTCAAGACGATGGCGTTGGGAAACAACCGGTTGCGTACGTGTCGTGAAAGCTACGCAGGCCGAGACTTGACTATGCCATGCACGAGAAGGAGATGCTCCAAGTTGTGTACGTGTTCAAGACATGGTGGTTCTACTTCGAATGCCGGCGATGCATCGTTCACACTGACCATCACGTCCTAAATTATCTGAAGACTGTCAAATATAAGCCGTTGACAAACTCAATGGATGGAGCTCCTTGAGTCCAACTTCAGCTATGACATCGAGTACCAGCCTGGAAAAAGTAGTCCGGCAAATGCTTTATGTCGGTGACCAGATATACTGGCTGATATCAACACGTTACTCATCAAACAAGACCCGTACCTAGCAAGGCTGTTCTCAAGATGTTACAAGGAGTTCAGCAAGTACGACAAAACCAGGTTTTGGTTCCAAGACCCCTATTGGTGACTGTGATACACTCGCCATGTCATTTTTCCTCTAAACCAGGAACTATAAAGGATGCTATTGGAGGAATGCCACAACACCGGTCCAGGTGGACACTTCGGCAAGGACAAGACACTCAAGAAGCTGGCAAAGCACTACTAGTTGGACGAAAACAGACCATCTTGGCAGCCTTCTGAAAATCGTGCGACACTATCAGAGACAAGAATCTTGGCCCATGAGACCACCTAATCTACTTCAACCCCTACCCGTTCTGATAAAACCGTGGACCGACATCAGCATGGATTTTGTGACGAGACAGCTCGCCACTCCTTTAAGGGTATAATGCCATCATCATCATGGTGGACAGAAGTTCTAAAACATCGCACTTCATTCCGACGATGACTACCTTCATTGCAGAAAAACAACACGGATGTTTCTAAACCAGATCTATCGGTCGCAAGACGTGCCATGTACTATCATCAGGGACAGAGACGGCCTCTTCACTCGCCATTTTTGGTACAAACGGATGATGCGTTATGGCAGTCAGATCTAGCTATAATGGCGTTCTTCCCTCAAACCGACGGGAAAACCAGGCAGACCAATTAGATGCTCGAAGAACTCCTCCTCACTTTGTGCCAGCCCCATGGCATCGATTGCATAGCAAAACTATTGACCGTCGAACTCGCATATGACTCTGCCACTTCCATCGCAAACGTCCTGCCACACCGGCTGGACAACAAAGTCAAAGTAACATCCCCACGGTTGACATCAACCGCAGGGACTTCGCAAGCATCTCGAAGCAAAAACCACAAACCCTCGCGGAGATTCAAGCATTTATGAAGGGAGTAGCTGACCAACATCACAACGATGACATGTCCAGCACTGGCGATCACATCCTCCTTACCTCTGCGGATATCAAACTCAGAGGATGTGACATCGTGAAGCTCAAACCACGGTGGTTGGGACCGTTTGACATCGAGCGAATGCAAATGCCAGTCGTTGCTCGAGTTTGCATGCCTGACAACACGACAATCAGGGCTGTCTTCCACATCAGCAAACTCAAGCACTATCGGGACCTCCATAGAAACTTCCCTTGAAGAGATATTGCACCTCCACCTCGTGTACAAGTGGACGGGGATACAAAGTACATGATTGAAGGTATCCTTAGACATCGACGTCGTGAAAAAAAAAGGAACGAGTATTTAATCAAGTAGCATGGCCATGACACCACACACAATAGTCCGGAGCCCTACGACAGCCTATGAAATGTCGATCATCCAATCAACGGCTACTTTTGCCGTGACCGGCCTACGTTTGCTACGGTGTTGGGACGTCATGACTAAAAGGGAAGGAGGGAGTGTTACGTACCAGACGTACACGGTTCCCTAATCTTTCCATGTGGGCATTTTTTTATCACACAAACAACCCATTGCATCGCAAGACCGCGTCATTCACTCCGGTAGTCGAGGGCAAACCGGCCAACTGTCCTCACCCCCCGTGAATCTTTGCGAACCTTCTAACAACTTCAACCACTCCCGCAAGTCTACGAAAAAGGTATCACAACCTTTTGGTCAACTTCTCGACACACCGAGACGAATCAGGATTTATAAAGATGCACCTCGCATCTTTACCGTCGATTCTCGAAGCCCCCCAATTTCTCGGCGGACCTTCTCAAATCCGACCACTCATGACGCGACTCCGCGCACGTCGCTCGACAATCGACCCAACGACCTTGACTATGTATCATTCGTAACTCGACACTTGTATAAATATTTTCAATCATGTCGACACTTGTCATCGAAGTATATCTACCGCAGATTTGAAATTTCTCAAGTGTCCCAACTTCTAAGTCATGTTCTACCTCGCAACTTCTAATTATTCACCATTTGTGTTCCGTTCGGCATAACACTTGGTATCAGAGTGCAGCGGTGCGAGAGAGGCATCTAACTACTTTGCTCATCTGGAGGACCACCTCGCACAAGCCTTTGGTGCATCTCACGCGTTAAGACTTTGCAGACTTTGCGACTACGACAGAAGGGGAGTGAGCGCAACCTACGACCAGCAGCGGGTCTTCGACAACGACTTCGACGATGGAGAAGCAGAACGTGTCTATGCACGTGAACCCTGAAGCGACAGCGAATGCTAATGTGGCAAGCTATGCGGCAGTTACATCAACCCTTATGGCTTTGACAACTTATCCAGTCATGGACCCAACGGCGGTAAACCAGCCGCCTCTACCGACAACGTCAACAACGACAACGGGAACAACAGGTGGCACTGCACGACAGGCACAAATCAACAAGGAACTGGCAAACAGAGTCTCCGCGCTTGAGGGGATCAACAGTCATCTGCTCTAATAGCTCAACGTCGCGATGGAGGCTCTTCGTAATGCAAGCGCACAAGAGGCGATGCTCATTAAGAGAAATTCCCAACTCTCGAGTGAACCCAAATTCGTCCGGCTCTACCAAAACTGTTCGATCCTAAAAATTCAAAAGGATCGACGGTTCAAATGTGGCTAACGAGTTTGGAGGCGTACTTCACCGCTACGGGGATCAACGACGATCAAAAGAAAACTGACCTCGATCGCCGCGTTTTTGTGTGGCACGGCGCTAAGTTGGTGGTCTGGTCTAAAGACGATCCAACAGCAGCCGGAAACCGGAGGAGCATCATCAACGACCAACGGCGCCTGTCTCGTATCACCGACCGTAGGTGTTCTACCCCTAGAGCAGATCATCAGACGCGTTGAGGCCACCAACCGAGTGAAATGAATTCTCGTGCGTGTTGCTCGCACTATTTGGACAGCTGAACAAAAAGTGTGATGCACGGTACAAGCTTCGGCGTCTCCGTCAGCAGCCTAGCATGGTAGAGTATACACTGAGATTCTGCGAGATCATCAGGAGCAGACATTACCTCCGACGAACTCTATGTTCACTTCAACAACGACCTCAAGTAAGATAAGAGACAAGCAATTGCCATTTTTGGCATCCATAATGGCTTGTCATGGATGATCACAACAACAGAAAGGATCGACAGTGCTGACTACAATGCTTGGGTTGAAGAATCCTACGACTGGCAACCTCCCAACCACAATTACCGTGGAAACAGAAACAAACTAGTCGGCGGACTCCTCGACTCCGACGGAAGTGAACGTCGTCGACCAGAGAGGTACAAGCACCTATTATAACTACGGAAACGTATGGCACCTCGCTCACAACTTTCGGAGCAAGTAGCGGGGCAAAAATGGGAGAAATTTGTAGAAAATGAATCAAGAAATGACAAAGGGCAGGAGTGAAAGGCACAACTCTTGTCCGCATATTGCGATCTGCACCGAATGATCACCCATCTGAAAGGCCTACATTGCCGCAGAGGGATTTTGAGATCGTAAAGTTCGACGATGGGGTACGAGGATGACTAATCGGTGATACTATTAGATGTCCAGCCTCGAGGATGCAAAAGTCGCAGAACAGTACCAACACAATTGGATGGAGGAGCTTCATACAGCTTCGTAACCAATGACATGGTTAGCAAGCTGATTTTGCAAACTAGGCCAGGGGTGTTTGAAGGAAAAACCGTCAACCAAAGATTGTAAATATGGTGACTCCGAGAACCACTACGACTACAAGTGAGAGATATACGGGATGTAACGGTCTGAGGTCCTGTCCCATGAGGGATGAAAAAATCACTCCCGAACGAGATTTCCTGTACCGGCACAATCTACAGGTCGACAAGAACAGCGGTGATTTCTACGTAGAAATTGACGATGAAGTCCCCAGAACCTTACCTCCTCAACGAGACATCAACCATCACATCAAACTAAAGCTAATGAGCAGACCTACACAAGTGGCCTATAAGATGAGCGATCACGAGTTCACCGAGCTAAAAAATCAACTCAACGAGATACTTGGTCAGAGGTTCATCTGCCCATCCATGTCACCATATGCCACACAAGTACTATTCGTAAAAAAGAAATCTCATGAGATGCGGATGTGCGTGGACTGTCGGGCGTTGAACATCGCTACCATCAAGAACCACTGTCCTCTTCTCCGAGCTGATGAGTTTTTTTTCCAACTCCGAGGGGCTTGAATTTTTTGCAAAATCGACTTGCGTAGCAGTTATCACTCGATCTGCATGGCAAATGACGACATCAAGAAGACAACGTTCCGAACCGGCTACGGGCACTTTCAGTTCACGTTGATGCCATTCGTACTTATGAATGCCCCAGCAAGTTCATGGCGTCAATGCAGAACATCGTTTGCCCATACCTTGATGATTTTGTCCTGGTATACCTCCACAACATACTGGTCTACAATGGTATCTCGAAGGAGCACGATGGACATCTTAAAAAATTTCTCGAGGTTTGACAAATAGAGAGATTGTTTGAAAAACTCTGGAAGTGCGACTTTGGTCGCCGTTCGATGGAGTTTTTACGTCACGTCATCAACGGCGGATGGATCACCATGGATCCGAAAAAAGTGGCAGCAGTTGCTGATCAGCTAATGCCGACCTATGTTCGAGATGTTCAGTTTTTCCTTGGCTTCTGCAATTAATACCGGCGTTTTGTACGTGATTATGCGTGAGTGTTAGCGCCGACCTTTTTGCGACCTCACTCGAAAGAAAATTAGTGGTGTTGGGTATACAACGAACAAGAAGCGTTCACCGCTTTGCGAAACACTCTAATCCCGGCGCCAGTCCTACAATTAGCCGATCCAATGATCGACTGCATCATGGCTCCAGACGCATCAAACTAAGCCATCGGCACAGTCCTCTTCAAGAGGATGGGAGTGGCGAGCAACCAATCGCCTAAATGTCTCGAAAACTGCAATCACCATATTCAACTACATCGGACACGAGAAAGAAATGCTAGCGGCTGTACATGCATTGAAGACATGGCGGTGCTATCTGGAGTGCCACCGATTCATCGTGCGTAGTGGCCATCATGCATTGAAATGTCTCAAGATGCAGCCGAATCTCAGTCGATGTCAAACCCGATTGATGGAGTTCCTTGAATCCGGTTTCGACTACGATATCGAGTACTGGCCAGGCATAGTCAACCCGACGGACACATGTAGCCACCGACCAGATTCAATGGCTGAAGTGGCAAAACTACAGCTATAGCAAGATCTGTATCTCGAACGGCTGTTCACAGGAGGCTACAACCAGCACCATGGATACAACGAGGCAAAATGCTAGTACGACACACCCTACTGGCCATGGCGATTCACTCGCCAAGTGGTCGTGCCCCTGAACGACGAACTTCGCCGTATGCTAATCAAAGAATGCCACAACACAAAACCAGGTGGACACTTCGGAGAGGACAAGACGTTGAAGAAGCTGGCAAAAAACTACTCATGGGACAAGATGAAATCCGACGTGGCCAACTTATGCAAATCCTGCGACTCATGTCAACGACAAGAATCCCGTCGCACACGGCCACCCGGACTTCTACAACCGCTCCCTATTTTGTCGGAACCATGGGTTGATATCTCCATGGACTTCGTGACGGGATTACCGGTCACACCCGAGGGATATGAAGCAATCCTCGTGGTCGTTGACAGGTCTTAAAAAATGTACCACTTCATCCTAATGACAGCCACCATCACCGCCAAAGGAATAGCATGGCTGTTGCTAGTTATCATCGTGCGGCTACACGGCATACGAAGAGCCATAACAAGTGAAGGAGATGGTCGATTCAATAGCCGTTTTTGGCGCAAAATGATGGCTTGCTACGACAGCATGATTCAACGTTTGATAGCGTTTCATCCTCAAACCGACGGCCAAACCGAGAGGACAAATCAGATGCTCGAACAGCTTCTCCAAACACTATGCGAACCTCATGGGACAGATTAGGCACAAAAAATCCCGACCGCCAAAATTGCATATAATTAGGCAATTTCCACCGCAACAGGTAAAACTCCATTTGAAGTGGTGTATGGCAAACTTCACGCCACACCAACCAGATTACAAAGCCGTATCAACATTCCCGCGGTCGAGGTTCAACACCAAGACTTCCTCCACCATCTGGGAGGAAACACGGCAAATCCTCGCGAAGACACAACCATCGATGAAGCGAGTAACTGACTGACATCACAACGATGACATTTTTGCTGCTGGCGACAAAGTCCTTCTCAGCTCAACCAACATCAAACCCCATAGAGCCGACTGTTCAAAAGTCAAACTCTGGTGGCTGGGACTGTTTGAGATCCAGCACATGCAAACCCCTATGGTTGTACGTCTCAAATTCCCTGACACTATGCAAGTTCATCCGGTGTTCCATATCAGCAGACTCAAGCACTTCTGAGACCCAGGAGGGAACTTCCTCGACAGGGATGCCCCTCCCCCTCCTCCCTTTAAAGTGGACGAGGACACAAAGTATGTCATCGAGGACGTCCCCGGCCATCAATGACCAGGCAAGACGACAGAATGTCTTGTCAAGTGGCACGACTTTGATTCCGTGCAACAGCTAAGAACCCTACGACAACCACCCAGACGTCGATCAACTCATCGACGGCTATTAGCGCCGTCACTGGGCCACATCTGAACGTGCACCGAGGTGTTGCGACTAAAAGGGGAGAATTGTTACGTATCAGATGTACACAAGTCCCTAATCTTTCCAACTGGGCATTTTTGTTATTACACAAACATCCCATCGCGTCGCTGGACCGCAACATTCACTCCGACGGTCGAGGGCAAACCGGCCAGCTGCCCTCGCCCCAACCGAATCTTCCCGAACCTTCTAATAAATTCGACCACTCTCGCGAATCTACAATGGAAGTATCACCACCTTTCGGTTGACTTCTCGATGCACCAAGACGAATATGGATTTATAGAAAAAGAGTAATCTTGCAAATTCACTGTCGATTCGTGAACTCCCTTGTTTTCTCGGCGGACCTTCTCAAATCCGACCACTCACGACGCAACTGCGCACGCGTCGCTCGACAATCGACCCAACAACCTCGACTATGTCTCGTGGGTAACTCCTCACTTGTATATAGATATATATATATATATATATATATATATATTTATATATTTACAAATGTTATATATAGGGCAGAGTGACTATAAACCCCTGGTTTCGCACAATAAGCCCCATCCGCCCCTCCGTCGGAACAATAAGCCCCATCCGCCCCTCCGCCAGAACGATAAGCCTAACTCGCCCCTTCTGCAAGGACAAAAAAATCATGGCGTAGAGAATAAACGAAATACCCCTCTCGTTTGTCAAAAGATAGCATGTTGACGTCGCATGGATGCGGTGTCCACATGCTGACATCACAATTTCCTACTCAATTATCACAAACTCCTTAAAAGAAGGTTTTGTGGTTTTGTTGTAAGTGGTTTGCGGGGAGTTTGCATGGGGGATCCGAGACTCCCCAGTGTTCAAAGGGAACCTGCAGGGCACCGCTGCCGCGGAGCCCAGCAGGTGCCCACGCAAAAATAAACCCTCAAACCCTGCATGTACAAAAGGGGGTGGGTTTGTCTATTGTTTGTAACTCAAACAAGGGTATAAAGTTAAACAAAGTGTTAAAGAAACAAATATGGATTTTCGACTCCCGTCGGGGATTCCCATGGACGCCCGTCGGCCGGAATCCGTGTCGAAGTCCCCCCCCCACTCCTCACCGCTTCTCGGCAGAAATAGAAAGCCTAGGCAGCAGGTTGGGGCAGCAGAGTTGTTGATGCAGCGTGCGGGCTTCCACGCTCGTTGCTGAAGTCAGCTGCCCCCTCAGTCTGCTGCTCTAGAGTCTAAGTCTGGAAGCTCTGGGTTTGTTACTCAGAATTGCGCGCGCCAGAGTTAGCATCAGAAAGCAGCTGAAAACTGAAAGTAACTGGTTAGGAATGAAGAATGAACAACAATGGGAGACCCCTCCAAGTGCTAGCCCCCCCCCCACTAGTTTAGAAGTTGTTACTCAACTAACCAGCCAATCAGAAAATAGCTGTGGACCTATTTTCTGGCACGCAGGGTTTTCTCAGTGAGCCCTACCAGACGCCCGACAGCCCAAAACCCGGGTGTCGTCCGTTTTGCCTGAAAACTGGACCATACCATAATACCAATGCTGCGAACGCAGTCGTGCAATCAGAATCAGCTAGAAAAATAGTAGCAAAGAGTTATAGCTGCCCGAATCCAGGCAGTGCCTACGGTGGTCCATGACGCCGAATAGGGTCATGCATCATGCAACAAGGACCCTAGGCAGAGCATGACGAGGCGGACGCGACGGGACGCGCTGGACGCATGCAGACAACAATTTGCGGTGGCAGTGACCGCCGGTGGCATGACCGCCGAGGAGGCCTGCCGATAGGGCTAAGCACGTTGCCGGAGAGAGGAGGCTCTGGCGAACTATGAGTAGACCTCAGCGTGTGTCGGCTCCACCGGATGACGCTCCATCAGCGTCGAGTCTTGCCGTCAGTCATCTGCACGCCGATGTACACAAGCCGGGAGGACACAACAGAGCACAGCGAGGGATGCGCAAAAACCAACACTCCCCCATGACTCACAGGCGTAGTGTATATGGGCGGGCAGAGAAACGATCAACATCCAGACTCCCCCAAGGTATGCAGAGACGCAGGCGGAGACAAACAGGACAACTCACGGACGCACGCCGACTGAACTCACTGCCTTCTTGAACGAGTCCCTCTTCAGTGCCTTGGTCAGGAAGTCAGCTAGCTGTCGTGCTGTCTCAACCCATACGATACTGATGTTGCCGTCATGCAACAACAAACGTACATAGTGATACTCAACATTGATGTGCTTTGTGCGTGTGTGATGCACGCCGTCATTGTCGGCGATGGCCATGGCACTCTCATTTTCACAATGCAAGGTGATGGATGCGACAGACGGACGCAACTCGGACAATAGACGACGCAACCACACACTCTCACACGCACCTGAGCCAAGGGCCACGTACTCAGCCTCAGCAGTGTTGCGTGCAATGCACCCCTGGTTGCCACTGCACTAGGAAAAAGCTGTGCCGCCGACCAGAAAGATCCAGCCCGTGCGACTCGTACTGTCTGGACTGCCGTCCCAGTCACTGTCGGTGTAGCCCACTACGACGACAGACGGCTGACGGCGGAACATGATACCTCGGCGAGGGATCGAGACGACATAGTGCAGCACTCGGATCGCGGCCTCGAAGTGGAGGTGACGCGGCTCCTGAGAGAACTGGGCCAGGAGGTTGCAGCGAACGCGATGTTTGGGCGCGTCGTCGTCGCCAGGAACATCAGTGACCCAATGACCCACAGATACGTGGTCACATCAAATGGCTCCCCCACAACAGCTGGGTCATGAATCTTTAGCTTCACCTAGCCATCGGGTGACATGGGTGAAGATGCGCCAGGCACGAGGGGTAAGTCCTCGGCGAAGCGAGTGGATAGGGTATGCACATAGGCAGCCTGGTGGACGTGCAGGATGCCCTGGGAGCGATCATGCTCGAGCTCCATGCCCAGGAAGACTCGGGCAGACCCGAGATCGTTCATCTGGTAGGCGGCATGCAGCAAGTCCTTGACACGCTGGATGGCGGCCGCGTTTGGCGACGCAATGAGGAGATCGTCGACCTAGACTAGAACCGCGGCGAAGGTCTGACCTCGCGGGCAGACGAACAGTGCGGGGCTTGCACTGCAGCGCTGGAGGCCGGCACGAAGAAGCGTACTGCTGATCTCCTGGTTCCAGCACCGAGGCGGCTGCTTCAGACCATAGAGGGCCTTCCGTAGCTGCCAAACTCTCCCAGTGCCGTCGTAGAAGCCTGGGGGCTGCGTCATGTAGAGCTCCTCACCCTCAAGTGAGCCATGGAGGAATGCGTTGCTCACGTCCATCTGATGCAACTCCCACCCGTGCTGGGCAACTAGGTTGAAGAGCGTCTGTCTAGTGGAGAACCGAACGACTGGGGCGAAGATCTGGTCGTAATCGACCCCAGGGACCTGCGCAAACCCCTTTGTTGTGAGGCGGACCTTGTACTTGTCCAGTGATCCGTCAGGCTTCCACTAACGCCGAAAGACCCACTTGGCACCATTGGCCTTCCCACCTGGAGGGAGGTCGACGAGATCATACACGTGGTGCTGTCGGATAGCAGCGAGCTCCTCAGCGTAGGTAGCATCCCAATGTGCGGCCTCAGGGGAGGCTCGAGCCTTGCGTAGGGTGGAAGGTGTCACTCCGCACTTGGTCACGGTCTAGAGTAAACGGCGCCGACAGGCAAACCACCGACCGCCCTTGGTATTTCAACCAAGGTAGAGATCACCCACGGAGTGGTGTTTCCACACTGAAAGGTTCACTTAGCTTGTCCCAACCGTGGCCGGAGAGTGTTCCAAACTCTCACCCAACTGGCAATGCTACACACCAAAGTGTGCACTTGCACTTGTTCTTTACCCTCTTTCTTGGTGGCCAACAAGGGATTAGTTTTCTCCCAAGTCTCAAGAGTAAGAGATGATATATTATCACATGCAAATGACAGGCCTTATATAGTCTCTGGTCAGTGCTCCCAGTGGCTCCTTGGAGGGGGCCTCCCCCCAAGGCCACCCTAGACAATGTCATCAGCTTTGATGACATGGCACCCTCTGTGACCGCCAAGTGGCGCTTGATCCACCTTGGACCTTAGAGGCTTCTAGGAAGCTTCCTTGGCCCTTTCTAGTCACAAAGAAAAGTTGGTCCTGGCGGGATTTGACCCCGGACCTCTCGCTTGTGAGATGGCGCCTTCACCCACTAGGCTGTAGGAAGTTGTCCTAAGGAGCATGCACCAGGTAGACTACCAAGAGTAGACCAAGGGGACTTACTCCACAAGGGTGAGCAGTGCATGCCTTGTCTCTCTCAGCCTCTCTTGCATGTCGCTGGGGGACTTGCGCTACAAGCGCAGTGCATACCCAGTCTAAATCTTCCGCTGATTGGACCAGGGGCATACACAGAACATAACAAACTCTCCCTTGCACCTGCGTCCATCTGCGGCTAGATTCCTGCTGTGACCATGGGCCCAGCGATGTCGGCCACCTGTGAAGTAGGCCGCCCGTTCAGCCCTCGTCTGCTGCGCTCACCATCCCGATGCC